>JANHFR010008543.1:254064-264122 GCA_032468015.1 Mimophis mahfalensis | reverse complement strand
TCTACACACACCCCACGCATGCGCCCTCTCAAGCCCCCAAAACGCTGAAAAAAAACCATGAAATGTTCAGGGGTTTTTTGGCATTTTGGGGCTTGGGAGAACATATGCAGGTGCGGGGGGTGGGGAGAGGGGATAGCTCGCATGCCGGGCGACATGGCTCCCCGTGCCACTTTGGGCACGCGTGCCATAGTTTCACCATCATGGCCCTATAGGGTGCTTTTTTATTATTTAGTGTTTGTCTTCTCGATGCTTATATTCTAGTACTTTTATTGTTCATTGATTTTTAAAAATGTAACTCACCCAGAATCATCTGGAATCAGGTGGCTCCTAAATTGCAATAAAAAAAATGTTTTTTATGTGAGAGATGTGCAATTTTAAAAAGTAAACTGTTTTAAAGCTTTACAAGTAAAGATAAAGCTAGATAATAGACAAAAAAACCTTAATTCATTTTCTTTATTCTTTCCAGGTGTGTGCATAGAACCCAGTTCTCAGCAGGTTCCAAAGCCCATGGTGATTCTTCCATTTATGAAATATGGAGATTTGCATAGCTTTCTTCTTCGGTTAAGGCTTGGAGTGGGCTCCCAGGTAAGCAACAAGAACTGACTGTGAAATCTCTTTAACACACAATTTCACATAATGGTCTTTTGATCATCAGTCATAAAATGCCTGTTTATTAAGCAAACCTCACCAGCTTCTTTTACATTCTCTCTAGCCTAGTACAATGTTTTCTATCATGACAGCTTGCTTTTGATTTTTTTTGCTAGGCATTAAAATATACTTTCAAACAAAATAATGGATTGTACATGTACATCCTTCAATGGGAAGCTTAGAGTCATCTTTGGAATTAAAAATGTTGCTGAGAATTTTGTTGTACCTTTTTTTAAAAAAATGAAAAGAATATTTAAAGTCAAATCAAATGGGTTAGGAAGCCTGACAGATAGCAAAGAATGCTAATGTGTTGCAAAACATTTTGGTATTTAAGTGTACCAAACTAGTGACCCAAGATTTAATTGGGAGATGAAGACTCTAAATGTATTGGCTTTCAGCCAGATTAGGTCTGGTTCAAGCATAAACTGCCTCATCCATCTTACATACAAAGAGATGTGCAGCCGTCACCCACATATTGTGACAAATCAGCCTACATCTCCTCAGCCCATAGCTAGGAGAGACTTTGTAATTGACTGGTAGCAGTTTTGCAATACAACATAATGTAGAGGTCTAAATGAGACACAAGCAGAGGATGATTAATTATGGCCAGGCTGTCTCCATCCAGATAAAATTGTAACTTTGTAATAGTGGTGAATATCTGTAACTTGGGTGTAGGATGTGTTGTGGCCCGCCAGTAGGCAGTGGAGCTGGCGGCAGACTCAGACATTGAGGAAGTTGGGGAGGAACATTGGCCAGCCCTGGAGTCTGGGGAAGGCTCTGACGAGTGCTCTGCATTGGAGGCAGAGATGGGGCCAGGGCCATCTGACAGATATCAGCTGCCTTCGGAGTCAGAAATCAATGGGGCAGAAGAACATGTTTTCCCAATGTGTGCATGCACAGAGCTGCCAGGAGAAGGGAACAGTTAAGAAACAAGGGGTCGATTTGGGAGTAAAGGCACAGGTGGACGGTGAATGGCCCCTCACATAGGGAATAAAAAGAAGTGAAAGGCGGGGAGGTGTTTGCAGGAGACAATTAGTTCATTTAATTAGGATGAAGATTTGTTCATGATTCCTTGCCGAGTATTTTCTGGCACCACTTGGAAGCTATCAGCCTGGCAACTCTCCAAGCCTGATAAAGTCTATTACATAAGTTGTTTGCCAGCCATGGCAGTTCCCTCACCTGGCCACCAGATGGAGGCATGGAGTCCCATGCCACCCATGGTGGTGGAGCGGCTTCCAGACCCCTGTAAAAGCCCTGCACAAAGGGCACCGTGTGCTTTTTGGGACTACTCTCTTGAACGGATTACACATGAAAGCTACATGTCCAATCCCATCCACCCAAGGAACACAGTCAGCCATTCTACTTTTTATTTTATTTCCTTCAATAAATACATCATTGATTTCAAGCATCTGCTTCAAGCTTCTTCTTTCCTCGGGAAT
The DNA here is from genome assembly GCA_032468015.1 of Mimophis mahfalensis. Lineage (NCBI taxonomy): Eukaryota > Metazoa > Chordata > Lepidosauria > Squamata > Mimophis > Mimophis mahfalensis. Next base: position 262,035 of record JANHFR010008543.1, on the reverse strand, counting down.
GTCTCTAAAGATCAGTCACCTCGAATAACTTCACAAATTGGTAGCTAGAGGCCAGTTGACAAGATCTGCTCTGGAACAAAGAAGCTGAAAAGATTCCTGTTGGATCAAGAAGAAATCTGACATCAGTGGATGGCTGCGACTCCCCAATCATGACCAGAGGTCTTCAATCGAGGAGAGCCACCCAAGCCTCACCAACTGGCACAACCTTTGATGCCACTGAGGGCATAGATGATCTCTACACACCCGAAAGATCTACCATCGTGCCATGGACCCCTTCACCGGCATTCCAGCAGCAAGAAGCCACCATAGAGTGCAGTGAAGGCTACAGGACCACCTGGGACTACAGCCATGCTGGAGAAGTGCCCACCAAAGAGGCCACCCCCATCGTGGATGACCTTAATGGGGAGGAGAAGCGGCGCAAACAATACAGGGAGAAGCAGTGCTGGAGGACTTCAGATACCAGGTAAGAGGGACCCCAATGCAGAGGGAACCCCCCAACATGGCAGCAACCACCCGAGGGGACTCCAGGATACTAGACTACCTGGTGCAATTTTCCCGCCAAGTCCTGGGAGGGCACTTCTGGGGTCACCCAGAACCAAGATGGCTGCCTCCAGGTACACCATGCCGCTATCCAGGACTAGGGCCAACCTAACCCTGAGGGCCCAACCATTCATGTCAGCCAGGCAAAACAGCATGCCAGCTGCCCGGGCACCCTCACCAGACCAACGGAGGACCAGTCTGGCCATGCCTGCCATGGGGGACATCAGGGCCACAATCGAGATGCTCATTGCAGCCCTCAGCACCATGATAATGCCCGTGACCCACGGTCTGGAGGCAGCCAGCCAGTCTGATCACCTCCGGGCACCTGCCTACTGGGAGGCCTACTGACCAGAGCCTCCCAACTCTGCACCTCTGGACGACCAACAACAACAAAGGCCACTGCCCTCCTGCCTTCCACCTCCCACTGCCACGATGATCACCTTACCTGGACTTCTTTGAGGGGCCTCTGGCTGAGGCCCTCCTCCTGGCGGTGTACTGCAGGGACCTTCCAGTGGAGCAGTGGGCCTCCCCTGACATTCCTAAGCTTCGCCGGACATTCCCAGCTCTGGCATGTCATCTTCACAACCCAGAGCATCCATGGGTTTTCCGAGGCCCGGGGGTCTTCTTCAGGCCCAAGCAGAGGCTTCAGCAACTGGGCCACAGCCTACCAGGGAGCCCAGGGAGAGACGTCTGCTCTTCTGGAGCTCCAGCGACGAATGAAGCCCACGTGTGCTCAGTTGACTGAGCATGCACAGTATGAGGACCGTGAAAGAAAAATACCAAGACCCACCACCAGAGGGATCCCCTTACCTTATTCCATTGGAAACAGCTACAAGTACCTTGGATGGCAGCAAGGGCCTTTTACTGGGGCATGAGAATTTTTCAAAGTGGAGCAGAGAAATACAGATGATCCTCATGAGAGAGAATACCCTGGACATGGTGTTGGACCCACCTCCTTTTCCCTGGGGACCAGATGTGGACCTGTACTACGGAAGAGCTTATACCACACTGTTGAGCTCTATAGATGCAAACTTGTACCCCAGCATCCCAGATGAGCATACTGCAGGTGAAGTTTGGGATATTCTCTATAGACTCTTTCATAGTGACAGCATGGGTTCTACTTGTAGGCTGTCCAGGGATTTTTACAATACCAAGTTAAAGCCTGGTGCCAGCATGGGGGAGCATCTTGCTAAGCTCAAATCAATGAGGGCTGAGCTGGTCCTGAGGGACTACCCTGTGGCTGAGGAGAACCTCATCAGCATGATGCTGGCCTCCTTGATCTCAGCTGGAATGCCTTCATTGTTTCCCTGGAAGGCACCAAGAAGGAGGTCATGACCCATGAACTCTCCAAACCTGATAAACTCTGTAGTTGTAAATCAGTCTTGAAAGTCTGTTTGCCAGGACTTTGCTGGATGTGAATGAGAGGAATTCACATAAAGCCTAATAAAACTGGGTTTCGTCAGGATGAGGGGTCTGCTTCATGATTTCGTGAAGCCTAGGTCAGAATAGGATGAGAGTGAAAGTTCATTCTCCAAACTTTTGGGTTGGTTTTGAACATTTCATTACCAGACTCGGTAACAACTTCAGCGGAGTTTAGGGAACATCAGTGTCAGTGTTCTTTCATTGATAAGGACTTCATGTGGTCAGTAGGTCTTGTGATGGTAAGGTCACATCAGATTTAGATTTAGATTTAGATTTATTTCATTTTTATAGGTGAGGGTCCTGTTAGGTTATGATCTTGTGGAGGGTCATCAGGTGTGTGTCATGCCCCTGTCGGAGCCTGAATCTGCAGAGGAGGACAAGCCAGAGCTGGAGCCCACAGAGATTGAGGGAGCGGCTTTGTTGGCTTTGGAGGAATGTGGGGAGGAGCAGGCTGAGGCAGCCCATGGCCTGTCAGGATTGGGACAGCTTGTCAGAGGGCAAGCAGTAGACATGAGGAATAACAGAGCTCAGGGAATGAGCAACGACTGCCCTCCCCTGATCCCCAATCAGGGAGAGTAGGGAGAAGGCGGGAACAGCACAGGCCAACCCGATGACTTGGGAGGGGAGCACCCCACCCCTCTTCACTAGGCACACCTGGGGACTAAGATTTAAGAAGACACTGTAGGGAAGGGTGTTTGTCGGGAACAAACACTGAATTGGTAGAGTTTGATGTGCCAGTACAGACATTTGGAGTTTGCAGGACTGCTTGCATCTTCCTGACTTTGTGGACTCATTGTTTGTTCCTTGCTTCAAGGATTCCTTGTTGTTGTTGTTTTTTAAAAATCCCATTTATATGCCGCCCTTCTCCAGAGACTCAGGGCGGCTTACAATCTGTTTAAGCAAAAATCAATGTGCTTAGCAATAGCCTTCATTCTTTGTATATGCCTGCTTATTAGCGTTTTTTACAAAGTCAGCTTATTGCCCCCAACAATCTGGGTCTCAGTTTACCTACCTCGGAAGGATGGAAGGTTGAGTCAACCTTGAGCCTGGTGAGATTCGAACTTGCCTTAATTAGAGGCTAGCTGACTGTTAGGCTAATTCCTTACAACCTGCTCCACCAAGGTCTCTTCACCACAAGGTTTGTTCCTTGTTTTGTGGACTCATTCCCCTATTCCCTTGTTTTGCTGGATTGAGCACAACCAGAGGCTGCCAGGTCGTCACAGTATGGTTCACCAGTGAGACTCTTGTGATGAGGAGGTTACATCAGGTGAGGGTCATTGGGAGGTGGTACTGGTTGGGAGGGTCAGTGATGTCTCTAGTTGGCTGTGTGGCTGATTTGGATTCTGAGGGGTTCATAGGCTGGTTGTGGGTGGATGTGTCTCTTGATGGAATTGCTTGTGGAGTGCCAGACTCGATGTTTTTCTCCATAATGGCTATCTGAAAAACTTCATATTCTGACACAGAGCACCCAAACCACGACACAACACACAGCCAACCATCACACAAAAACTGATCCTACTGTACACAAAAGGGGTGTCAGAAATGACAGCCAAAATTCTCCAACCTCTAGGAATAGCAATAGCCACAAACCCACAGCCACCCTCCCCCAGGAATTATCCAGAATCAAAGACAAGATACAACATGATGAAAGATACGATGTAATTTACAAAACCAACTGTAACAATTACAACCAATTCTACATGGGAGAAACTGTCATGGCTCCATTAGAGCCCAGTTCGGAAGACGAGGAAGAGGAATTGAAACTGGAACCATCTGACAGGGAAGGCATGCCAGAAGCTGAGGATGATGCTGTCCTGGGCCTGTTAAGTATAGCAAGAGGTGGTCGACCAGATGGAGAGCTGCCTGCCTGCGCAGACACAGGGGAGATCAGCTGCTGACCAGCAGTGGTGCCGATAGGCAGCCAATCTCCTCTGATGCGGAACAGCTGTCTACTCCACTCGGTCCAAGGGCAAGGAGGGTGGAGCATAGGTAAGTTCAGAGGAGGGCTTCCAGGCTACTTGGGAGGAGGTCACCCACCACTCCTCATAAGGAACATCTGGTGGGAAGTAACTTAAGGAGAAGCTGTGGGGAGTTAGTCTTTTCCAGGAACAATTGTTTTACACTTCTCTGGCTTTGACTCGTGCCTGTTGCTGTTCATCTTGCCTCGCTAGGAAGATTGTGCTTTGCATTCTGTTTTGGACCTAGCCCTTCTCTTGTGGCCTACATTTGGCCTTTGATTCACTGTGTTGTTGGAACTTCTTCTTGTCTGGGACCTGTTTCTTGTCCGGAGGACTGCCCTTCTCTTGTGCCTGGACTCTGCTTTGTGGATTGGACTGGGAACCCTGGACCTTGCCCTGTGAGCATAGCCCTACTCAATGGGCTTTCTTTGTTTATACCAGGGCTTTGTTTGGGAGACTGAGGGTGGCTGCCTTCAGGGTAGTGCAGGGGTGGAACCCTACTGATCGTTGGAGGGGCACTGGCTGGAACATTTGTTAAGAGAAATAAAAAACTCCCTAGAGGCCTACCTTGCCTTGACCACCTGGGTCATAACAGAAACATCATATCAGTTAAAAACCAGGATCCATGAACATTGGCTGGCATTAAATGCCATGATCCCAAATCCTTAATGTCAACCCACACTGATACCAAACAGCACTTGTTCGATTGGAGCAACATAAAAATCATTGGCCATGCTACCACCCGCTATGCTTGTGAGTTCATCGAAGCCTGACACTCCACAAGCAATTCTAGCAATCCTCACCTGATGTAACCTCCCCATCACAAGACCCGTCACAAGACTCTCACTTGACATATCCAAACCTGACCCATCACAAGATATTGACTTGTGGACCCTGACCCGCTGTGACCTCACCATCACAACACCTACTGACTACACAAAGACCTTATAAACAGAGGAACACTGATGCTGACACACCCTAAACTCCACTGTTCCCTAGCCTGGTAACAAAATGTTTGGGAACCAACTTTCATCCTCAAAACTGTAGCTATCAGAAGAAGCTAATACAAGTAAACTTGAGCCACTAAGGGCCCTGTGGGTTGATTTTAATCATAATGTAGGATCAAAGTACATGCTTAGATTATAAAGTTGATTCATTATGCCTCCATAGACAATTTGGTTCTTTGCAGACATTTTCAGAATTGTGTTTTTTAGAGTTATTGCTAGAGTTGATCGGAGTCTGAAAGATACCAGATTATATACTTCCAATTTAGCAGGAATGGAAACCTACCTAGAGCAAACCATAATTAATCCATTACGATTGTTTGGTCCTGGTTCAAAATAGTCATAGTCTTATGTATCATATATTGCCTGGAGCTTCCCAGCTACAAATCTCCATCAGCTTGGCTAGGAAGAGAGTGTTAGCCTCTGGATATGGTTATGTTTTAAATATTTTTGCCTGGCATTTTGAACACGGAGTTGCCTTGTTTCAAGCAAAAGGCACTGTTGTTTTCCTGACCTTTTTGTTGTGTTTACTGGAATCATGCTGCACATGTCACAGTCCCCTTGCCAGAAAGGAACTCGGCATTTCTCCCAACCAAAGCCTGACAGTATCGTCATCCAGTTAGGGACTCTATGCCAGTTTTCATTTCCTGTAATTGAAAAGCCTATGGTAATTTCTACTGTCATGCATGGAGTAGATATTGTTCTTGCACCAGAGAGAGTACACAAAGGTTTTAATTGTTGGGAAAGCTATGCTTTTCGTATACTTTACTTTATGACAAAAGCAATTCATTCATTTTAACCCATTCTTTAAACAAAGATATTGTAAAATAGGACCAAGCATTATAGAGCTTCAGCATGTGAGTCTGCCTAAATAGCAGATTAATGCAAAATGACATTTTCATACGTAATTCAGGTTGGAATAAATGATATGACTGGGTTAAGAAATGATAACCTTTAGTGACCAGCTACTGTTTATATATAATGGCAACTTTGTGAGAATAATTTTGATGTATATATATTATGGACAAATATTACATAATTAAGATGTAAATCCAATAGGAATTTAGATGTACATAAGTAGGTTGAAGAATTGATGCTGTGGACAATACTTACTATATACTCACTGCAATGACAAGAATAATTTGTGGGTTTTTAAATGTATTTTTTTAATGTAAATAAAGATTTGTAAAAAAAAAAAAACACCAATAAAATAGGCAGGAACCAAAAAAAGCGAGATGGTCTATGAGGGCTAACCTGATGAAAGATGAAGGTTTCGTGAATATGGTAAAAAAGGAACTACAATTCTTTTTCTCAGAAAACAAGAGAGGGCACCTCTCTCCAGAACACTTGGGACACAGCCAAGGCAGTGATGAGAGGTGATAAAATATACAGCCCTCAAATGGAAAAAAGAGAGGGCAAAGAGAGTAGAGATATTAACTGAGTTAGAGAAAATGGAAGGGGTTTTGGATCCACAATTGGGTCCACAAAATACTAAAATCAAGGAGAAGATAGATCTACTTAGGCATGAGATCTCATTATTAGATCAAAAAGAACTAGCAGATAAGGTTTAAAAAAAACAGTCAAATACATTTCGAACAGGCTAATAAATCCGGCAAATGGTTGAGTTATAGATTAAGGAAAGAGGTAGAAGCTAGGAAAATAGACACTTGCAGGATAAAAGTGGAAACTTGGTAGCCTCTATAGATCAAAAAGTAAGAGTGGCTCAAGAATTTTTCGGCTCTCTATATGGGGAGGAAATGTACCAAGACAATAAACTTAGGGACTACTTCCAGGAACTTCAGCTAGAGGTGATACCCAATTCCTTTAAAAACATTCTAAATGAAGAAATTACGATTGGTGAAATTGGAATAGCCATTCAGAAGCAGGCAGGTGGAAAGACTCCGGGACCAGATGGCCTCCCAAGTGAACTTTATAAAGGTATTTTCAACTTGTTGAGCCTTCAGTTGAAGGACTTATTTAATGAGGTTCTAACAGAATCCAAAATACCTCAATCCTGGACAGAACCTTATGTTTCGCTGATTCCGAATCCTGATTCAGATTGATCACTGATTCAGAATTATAGACCAATCTCGCTCTTAAATGTTGATTATGTGATCTTTACAACGATTTTAGCAGAAAGACTCAAGGTGTTTCTCTCCCACTTCGTCCACTAGGACCAAAATGGTTTTTTACCTCATAGACAACTTCGAGACAATGTAAGAGTGATACTGAGTGCTTTGGAGTACTATGAAAGGTATTCAGACAAATGTATGGCAATGGTGTTCCTAGATGCTCAAAAAAACTTTGACAGGGTTAATTGGAAATTTATTATACAATTGGAAATTATGGATTTTGGCCCTAAATTCACAAAGGCATTTAAGGCTATTTACAGAAAACAGTCGGCCAGGATACTGCCTAATGGAACTATCTCAGATGACGTTAACATTTTCAAGGGCACCAGACAGGGGTGTCCCTTTTCGCCGCTACTATTTATCCTAACGTTGGAACCACTTCTTAAAATGATTAGACAAGATAGTGATATTAAAGGTCTAAAGATCAGGGGGGAAGAATATAAACTTCAAGCTTTTGCTGATGATTTAGTATTTATCCTAGAAGACCCTCTGATCTCTGGACCAACATTGTTAAGAAGGATAGAAGAATATGGGGAAGTAGTGGGACTAAAAATCAATAGGGACAAAAACAAAATGTTAACAAAAAATTTAATAGAGAGGCAAAGGAACGACATACAAGAAGTTATGGGAAGTAAATGTGTCAAGAAACTAAAATACTTAGGGATCTGGTTGACAAACAGGTGCTCCACAATAAAAGATTTTAATCACTATAAACTTGTGGCAGACACAGCAGAGCTGAATAGGTGGAAGAATATACATATTTCACTTTTGGGCAGAATTGCCTCTATTAAATCCCATATCCTCCTGAGATGGATCTTCTTACCATATATACTTGAGTATAAGCCGAGTTTTTCAGCCCCAAAAACGAGCTGAAAAAGTCACCCTCGGCTTATACTTGGGTCAGTGCTGCTGGCC
>JANHFR010008543.1:198884-209850 GCA_032468015.1 Mimophis mahfalensis | reverse complement strand
CTCCAAGCCATGTGATCCTGTTCACCATTAAACCATCTTTCCAAACAGCCTCCATGTTTCCAGTGTCTTTGTTCCCCTCTTGGAACTGAACCCAGATGGGCATTTTCTTCCAACAGCATGTAGCACAAAATATTTTACTTTATTTAAATATGGTTAAAATTAAGTAATCAGCACTATTGTTCTCCAATTGCTTAATAATATCTCAAAAAGTTAAAATTTGGTAAAACTTTTAGAGGACTGTGTGTTGCAGTCAGAAATCAAGCTATATACCTGCAATATAAAACGGATAAAGTACTAAAACGTAAAGTCAAGTTCAGCTCCTGGTGGCAGGATGGGCACAAAGATATTGCTTATTTTACATAATAGACCAAGACAGCTTGCCCTTCCCTTCTCCCAGGGTATTTGTTTTTATTTCTCAGTCCAAGCTACAGCTGAAATTTCCTAGTGGTCTCCCATCTAAAAAGTAACCAGGCTTGACGTTGATAGTTCCGCCCTTGACTTTTCTGAACACGTGAGCGAACCATTTCCCCTTTGTTTTTAGTGCGGTCCTACCATTATTGAGCGTAAGGACTGACAAAAAGTTAAATAAGTTTCCCTGCTTTTCTTGTACAACTACGTTCCCTTCTCGTCCTTCTCTCAAGCACGCTCTCAAACCAGGGGGCCATCAAGAGAAGCCCAAGAGACGAACCCACTCCTCGCGGCTGTACAGTACACAATCCCTCCCAGAGCGATTGCGCCACCGCCATGTGGGCGCGCGCGCTTTTCGCTTTCCCTTTCTTTCTTTCTTTTTTTTTTTCTCCTTAGCGCGCCCAACGGGCATCTTGCCCTCGGCGCCGTGAGCCAATGGCAGGCGGGGAAACCTTTCCTATACCCGATGACGACAGCGAGCCACAGAAGAGCGCGCAACCAAACCCCGCATCGGTCACGGCGACCCGAAAGCTGCCAGGGAGAAGCTGGCTGTTGTTTTTCTCCCCACCACCTAGGCCTTGCTCGGCGCTTTGTGAGCGACGCCAACTGCCGCCATTTTGTGAGCGTATCCAGCCTCCGCCCCCACCCCCATCCATTGCGCGCGCGCCATTGGTCCCCCTTTTTCCCCGTCTTTCTCTCTCTCTCTCTTGTAGTGAGCGCGCGGGCGGGCGCCATGTTTGTAAGGAAGACATAATCAGAGCAGCTCATCTCTCCGGCCAACGTGTCCCGTCTTCCTCCCTTCCGTTCTGCCTGTTTCTTCCTGCTGCCTCCTTCCTCCGTATGGTCTGTGTGTACCGAACTCCTCATAAGCTGCCTTTATCTCCCATCTCTTTTTTTTCCCCCCGTGAGGTGCAGGACAGCCTCCCCTCAAGCGGCCGTTAAAAAAATGCCCCTCTGTGTAGCTTATGTTTGTGTCCCCCTCAATTCAGTAAATCCGTGAGGGAAATCTCGTTTGCCGCTGCACGGTGGGGACACCACGTCGTGCAAGCCCTGTAGACGCAGCGCCGCCGCTCCCTCGTGTGTGTGTGTGTGTGTGTGTGCGGACGAGTGCGCGCCGCCTCCACCTCCTCTCCCTGCGCCCTACGACTGGCAGCAGCGTCCTGCCTTCCTCCCCCCTTCCTCCTCCTCCTCCTCCTCCCTGCACACAGGCACAGCCAGCACAATGGCCTTTGAAAGCCTATTCTCCAAGCCCCCAAACCCAGTTCTTGACCAAAACATGCCCGACTCTGACAGGCAACATGCAGGGGACGAAAGGTCGAGTAACGTTCTTCTCTTTCTCTTTCTTTCTCTCCGCTTCTCAATGGTGATAATTAACAGTGATAATAACTAAGAATGATGGTATGCTATGTGATGATGATGATGATAATGGTGGTAATAACGATGTCTTAAATGTGCCTAGGTGAATTTAAGGAAAGAAAATGTCTATAGCATTGTATGGGGGAAAGTCACCTTCAGACTGAGGTAGGGGTGGGTGTTTTTTTTTCTTTTTAGTCTAGTTACAAGGATGTTTTTTAATGGTGGGTGTTAACTTCAAGGTGCATTTTGCATGCATTTTTTACATTTCCTTTTTTTAAACATTTTTCATAAAATGCACTTTACATTGGCTGTGTATAATTTCACTGTTGTACTTAATCCCCTGTCTCATTGCCATTTGAACTCAAAGGCAGACTGTATCCCCTCATATATGTAACATATATGAAGCTGTATAACAATGTATACACCTTACACATTAACTGGAACTCTTTTTTTTTGTATGTGTGTATATATGAGGTTTTGTCAGATTTTTCTCTTTGCCAGTTTACAATTCTAATTCCATAATCCATCAAACCAGAGGCATTTTCTGGTTTGAGGTCCTGTTCTTTTCCTTTCTCTCTCTCTCTCTCTCCCTCTCTCTCTGTCTCTGTCTCTGTGCAGATGTTTGTTTTCATACAGATACGGCTTTCTTCACTAATTTGTTTTTAAACATGTGGAAACCTGAAATTATTTCTCCCACATTTTCCAACATGTATGCAAAAATTTTCTTTACACCAAGATTTGTAATGGAGGTCCCATTAACAGACAAGTCTCCTATAATCCCGGTGTCCCTCCACAAGTATGTACAATGCTGTTTTATGAAAGTGATACAAAACATTACATAATCCCTTATTCATGCAGCAACACAGTAAGTAGGATATAGCCTTTTCCCCTTTTCTACAAATAATAATGCCAAGGAGAATAGCAATTCAAATGACTTGCCCGTAGCTACAGTGAGTCAGGTCTGGGCCTCATATATCATGCCTTCAGATCACCACTTCTTCACTAACATAGTTACAGTGTTTTAAATTGTTGATTAAACAGTGGATATTTCAAAATGGATACTGCAGTACAGCATTGTTACTTTTAATACAGGTGGTCCTGAACTTACAACAGTTCATTTAGTGACTGTTCAAAGTTACAAAGGCATTGAAAAAATTGACTTTATGACCATTTTTCACCCTTATGACTTTGTAGCCTTCCTAAGATTATGTGATCAAAATTCAGATGCTTGGCAACTGGTTCATATTTGTGATCATTGGTTCATATTTGTGATCATTGCTGTGTCCCAAGGTCATGGGATCACCCATTGCGATTTTATGATAAGCTAAGTCAATGAAGAAGCCAAATTCACTTAACAACTATGTACTAACTTATCAGTTGCAGTGACTCATTTAACTGTGGCAAGAAATGTCATAAAATTGTGCCAAAACTCACCTAACAAATGTCTGACTTAACAACACAGATTGTGGGCTCAGTTGTGGTCATAAATCAAGGACTACCTGTATTAGCCTGAATTGAACTGTCCAGCAAGATTTGCATTGTTAATTAGTAGAACCAGAATAAAATACCGTGCAACTTACAGATGAGTGACAAACTTCAATACAAGATGCATGCAAAACAACAATTTTCTATACAATTGGACATTTTTAAAAAAAAAAAAAATATTGATATAGTATATTGACATTGACCAGCCAATCTAAATCTATAAGTGGATCTATTTAGATAAGTGGGATTATACTAAGGCAAAGGACACCTAAAGCTTAGAAATTCTATGACTTTGCAAAATAGCCCCTAATTAAATTATTCCTATTAATCATGACAAAGGCAATAATAATTTCCTATATTCTTTCCTTTTAACCTTCAAGATGTCTCTAATCAATGAAACACATTTTAAGTACATAACTTTTAAAGTTGAGGTTATCTAATTATTTTTGTCAGAATAGTAGACAAGAGTTATACTTCCTTATTTTGAAGTACAAGTCTTTCCATGCAATCTATCCCTCCTCCCTCCCCCCTTCTCTCTTAGAAGTCAGTAATCTCAAAATAAGTAGTAAAAGTCCACATTCAACTGTGATATTTCAAATAGAATGGAGTTATCTTGTTCACTGACTTCCATGTAACATTTTGAAGGAAACAAAGAGATGTGCTTTTTTCATTTCAAGAGAGCTCTCATTTTGTTTCAATAAAATGTTCTAGAGACAGATCTCAGTTATTTAACCTGTGATGATGGCACATCTTAGTTCCTAGATACAGTTGCCCATTCTCCTGCTCCTTTTTTGCATTGACATAACTAAATATATCTGGAACAGATAAGATAAATGCTTAAGCCATTCACGAGTAACTCCCTGAAACTTCATTTCTTGACTATTTTTCTACATGAGAGTTTATAAATAAATTGAGTTAATGTACAAAGCTTAAAATTTTAATACACCTTATTCCTCTGTAATTGTTTTAACATTTTAAGTATTTAAACATTAACTCAAATGACTTTAATTATCCATTTGCTAATATACTTCCCAAATATGCATATATTAATCTTAGTCTTCATAATATAAAATAATTTGGAATTTAAGATACAAATGAAATTCTATTAATCTGATATCATAAAAATTTATGGCTACTTGGGAATATTTGGTACTTCTGTGGTTATCAGAGTTAAATTAATATCCTTTTTGAAAATTAATACATCATTAATTGCAAGAAGTAGGCCACCACTGCACTTACTGTAAGTGGTTAATGAGATTAGGTTTCAGTGATCAGTTTAATTGTTAGTTGTAAAGTTGTGTCCGACCCATTGCGACCCCATGAACAAAGTTCCTCCAGGCCTTCCTGTCCTCCACCATCCCCCGGAGTCCATTTAAGGAACTGTGTAATTCCTTAAATTTTATATAATTTAAATATATTAAATGAGTAATTAAAGGGTTGGTTAAAATTTGATATTAAAACTTTGGAAAGAGCCTTTCTTGGCTATGCATTATCACATTTTAGTTTATTAGTTTAAAAAATTGATGTAGTTTCAAATGCAAAGCTCTTTATAGTGTAGTTTTATAGAATTCAATTGAAATGACGGAAAGCAAATATATATTTTGCCTCTTGTTTACTTTCTATCACATTAAATATTTTTAAAATCTTTATTAATAGGATGACGTTAAAAATAGGTTTTGGAAATTTGTCTTCAAAACAATATTTTTCTCCAAAGTAACAATATAAGATACATTCTTGTTACATTGTTACTCTGCTTTTTAAATAGGTTATATAGATACACACACACACACACACACACACACACACACACATGTGGCAAAAGTATACTTTGTAATTTAAATACTGTATGTAAAGTTATTGTATGTGTAAACTGTAGATTAAAATTACATCAGTTAAATTCCTAAGGTCAGCGTATTGTTAAGTAACTATTACATTAAAGGCATAATTACAGTATCTTACATTTTGAAAAGGTCATCTTGTGTAACTTCACTTTGGAAACTGGATATATTAAACACATCTGAATACTTATAAATTAAGAATCTTATATAACTGTAGCCTGAAACCTGCCAAAGATGATTTCGTTTATACCTTAGGGAGCTTATTGCATGGCTGAGCTAAGTCACTTTTCTGAACACATGCAGTTTCTCTGCCAGCTGTGCCAATGTTTCCATTAGCTGTGTTGAATATTTTTCTTCCTTTGTTCTAAAGTTTCCCTAGCTCTGTGTGCATTTTAAATTGGCTTTCTTCAACTTGATACTGTCCAAAAGTATTTGATTACAAATCCCAGAAGTTGATATGTGATTCTGAGAATTCTAGTCCAACATATCTAGTCAATGCCAATTTGGAGAAGGCAATTTAACTGAGGGTGAAAAGTAAAGGAATTAAACTTCAATCTGTTATTATGACCTAAAACATTTCATTCTTCAGATGTACCTTTAATTCTGTACCCTTTACTAATTGTAAAAATGAAGGGTATTTGTAAGAATAGGAGATCTTTGTCAGAATATCATACTAGGTTTTGCTATAGGTTTAGGCATCGTTTACTAATGAGTGAGATGTATGCTTAGTTTATTCAGTAGTAAATAGATTTGGTTTTGGAGTACATTATTACAAACTACAAGGCATAATTGTATTCTGAAGTATCTGTTGGTGTCTATGAATAACAATTTACCTGCTAACCCATTCATAATGTCTGCCAAATTTCCTAACCAAATGAACTTTCTAAAATACTGTAATTATAAAAGTAGTGGCAAACATTATAAAAATACTATCTGCAAACTTATCTTGTATTTCTGGAACTTTCCCAGGGCCCCAATAGACCCCAAAGTTCATTGTCCAAAAATAAAACAGTAGTGGCTGCAGTTGCTGTTTTATCTATCTTAGAATGTGTTTTGAATTGTTATATATATGTGTTTTATATATATATATATAAACTTTTTAACAAGATACAAACAATTCAAATATTAGAAAAATCAAAGAAACAAAGAATAGTGAATAAGAAAATAGAAGGAATAGAAAAGAAAGAGAAAGAAAAGATTATAAATAAACAATTTCCGATCTTTTTGGTAGCAGCTATAAATGCATTTATATTTTACTCTCACATCATGGTTTCCTCCTTCCTGTAAACTTTCCTTTTTAATAGTCAGACTCCTAAATCACAAGTTCATTTTTCTTTTTCTTTTTCTTTTTTCAGCAAAAAGTCCATAAGGGTTTCCAGGCACTGATAAATATAGTTGTTCATCAAACAAATTAATTTTGCCATTCTTGCTAGTTCTGTCATGTTTCCCAATCTTTCCACCATTGTGGGTATTTTGGAATCTTTCCATTTTTGCACGTATAAAAAAGTATTACAGCAGGAATCATACATAAAAATAATCTTCCACGGCTCTTTTTTATTAACTGTCCATTAATCGCAACAAGTTTCTGATTTCAATTGAATGTTGATTATTAGTATTACTAGCATAATAGTATTTTAACTATTTTTCTTTATGTATTGTTTCTTTCCTGTGTGCTTCCTATGCTGAGATAAAGGCATTTTCAGGCACAGTCAGTGTTTATATCTGTTCCATATTTTCAGCATAGCACCTCTGATATCATATGATTCTTAAAATCTACATTGACCTTAACTTTAGGTTGTACCATAGAAAACTATGCCAAAAATGTTCCCTTAATACAATTTTAAAAGCATAAATTATAAACAGCCATGAATATATTTTCAAGTTAATACTAACAATTTAATTTTGTTTGAGTCAGTTTGGTATACAGAAGAGCTAAAGCAGCGGCAGAGAACCTATGATACGTGTGCCAGAAGTGGCATGCAGAGCCATTGCCTGTTGCTCTTCTGGGTTCGGGCGTGCTGGTCAGCTGGTTTTGAGAGCATGCGCAGAAGCGCTGTAAGATCATGGGATCTTTCGGTTTCCCGCACACCGGTGCACTCACACACTCGCTCTCATTTTTGGCACTCGCTCTCATTTTTGGCCACCACTGAGCTAAGATGCTTAGCAGAAACCAGAAGATAGTCTTCTAGTCTTCCTTTAAGCATGAAAGCCAATTGAGTGATTTTGGATCAGTCAAGCTCTTAGCCCACCTGGTCTGTGGAAAATCTGAAGTGGGAGCATTAGTGTATATGCTGTCTTGAGTTCAGCAAAAATTAAATGAATAAAATAATACATAACTATAATGTATGTAAAGTAACCTTCAAAAAAAGGAAACAAACATAATAGCAACATTAAAAATACTATTTGTCCTATTTAACTGAGTAAACTAATCTGTTTACATAATATATATTTTATAATTATATGTATTTGTCCATATATTGTAATTATACGATTATATATTATAAAATAAATGGATAATTCATTTAGTTTGTTATTTTTTTACCATATATTTTTATCTGGTATGTATAACTTCAGTACAAAGTGTACTTTTGCCCCTCAACAGCAATCTTTGATGTAGGGCAAAGAGTAGGAATATAAACAGGTCTCTTCACATGTAGTGTCACAGCTTAATAATTGCACTTTACTGTGTCAGAAAACATTTCTTGCAGATTTTAAATCAGAGTCTTTGATTTTAAATCAAAAAACATTTCTTGCAGATTATAAGTCAGAGTCTTAATCTTCTAGCAGATATTGTAATGATTGTGCCACTGAGAAAGAGCCAAATAATTTGTAATGTTGGATTTTAGTCTATTAGTTTTGCTACTTTCTGCAATTGTCTATAAGTATTCCTCAACTTATGACTAGTTGCTTAACAACAAAAAATTATGATGGGCCCAGACCAGTGTTTAACAGCCTGTAAAGTACTTCTGACCATCACAAAATGTCATCCCACGTACTAACATACATCCTTGACATCACATGACCACATGTCAGGTGCTTAACAACCAGCTTGCCCTTACCATCAGTTGGAGCATCCCATAGTCACATGACTGCAATTTTTGTCATATTTTGCCAGTTTCCTGAAAAAACTGCTCATTTGGAAGAATGGATTTGCATTTATGACCATGATGATGTTCACTAAATGACCATCGTGATTTGCTTAATAACTGACATTAAAAAAAATCAGGTCAAGCCATGTGGGTGTCTTGACTTATGACTGTAAAAACATATAACTAGAAGTCTGGTCCCTATTGTGATTGTAGGGCAAGCACTACGATTTTAATATATATGTGGGGGCAATAAGCTGACTGTGTAAAATGCCGCTGGGGGAGGCGAGAGCCCTAATGAGCAGGCATATGCATTGAATGAGGGCTATTGCTAAAAACACATTATAAGCTGCCCTGAGTCTTCGGAGAAGGGTGGGATATAAATGGGATTAAAATAAATAAAAATAAAATAAATATTTTATATGTATATTGGTAATTAAGAATTATATAGTTCTGAACTATTTTGATAATTTGATATATTTATTAAAATACTAAAAATTTGCAATTGAAATTGTATGGTCTGATATAAGAAATATAAATATGAAATATTTAAAAATATGAAATATAAATAAATATATTGCTAAATGCTAATTTAGGTTGAACATATTTAAATGCATGTAATTTTGACTAGTAGACACATGGATATAAAATATTTTGTTTCCTGCAGTCTTCCAAATCTTTATTTTATCAAAGTTTATCTTTCTTAAGTAGAGAGGATGGTGAACTTGAAGATGGTGAAATAGATGATGCTGGACTTGAAGAAGATAAGGAAGAAAAAGGCACAAAAGTTGAAGATAAACCTAAAAATGAAAAATCTCATAGGAAATCACGAAAGAAGCGTAAAAAGGAAAAAGAGAAGAAAAAATCAAAAAGGAGAAGACGAGATAAACACAAGGTATGAGTTCTTCAGCATGCTGTGCAGTTTATTTCTAACTAATAATTATTTCCCATTTAAACAAAATGTAAAACTATACTGGAATGCCTTAGCTTTAATTAGGTCACTAAATATTAACTCCTTGAAAAGGTGAGGTTCCCTACAGGCTGCAAAATAGCTTAGAAAAACAGTCCACTGAGCCATAATCACATGCTGCTTCTAACATTCTTACTCCCATATGAATGGAAATGTGTACAGGCAAGGCTCATTAAGTGTTCCAATACTTCATAAAACTATATGCACAACCTACTTTAATTGGTGATAAACTGATCCTTGTGCCAATTTGCCTTGTATAACCCTAGCTTGCACTCATTTTTGTTCAGATATACTTACTCCTAGTAATTTCAATCATAGATGTGTGTGAAATCACTCACGCAAACAAATGTGATCATATTACAGCAATCATTGTATAAATGATAATGTTATTCCTTTTCAGCATAATTCACCTTCTAGTGATGATAGTTCCGACTATAGCATTGACTCTGATGCTGAACGTGTAGAAAGATCGCATAAGAAAGGAGCTGGTTTCTATAGAGATTATGAGTCTTCATTCCTTCAGGTACAGCTTTCAAAATAAACTTTATTTTGTTTATTTTTCCATGCTGTTTAAATAGTTGCCCAAACTAATCCCCATTTTTCTCAAAAGATGTGAATTATTCTTTTGAATTAATTATATTGGATTAGTTTAGACATGTAAGTACACTATAATTTTTTCAAAATATGTAATTATAGTTTGTTTATTCCGTAAACAAATAATTCATATTCCTTGTTTGTTACTCTTCGCAATGTGGAGGTGAGGGATAATAAGTACTGCAAATACAACACTGGTAGTCACTGACTTACAACCACAATTGGGACCAGAATTTCTGTCATTAGTCATTGCAGTCATAAGTTAAGTCAGACCCAAATTTAGGACTATTTTTACAGTGGTTTTTAAATGAACCACTGCACTTGTTAAGCAAATCATAAGATCATTAACCAATCCAACTTCCCCAGTGGGTGTTTTTTCCATTTTTTGTCAGAAATTGGCAGAACAGGTTACAAATTGCAGTCACATCATCACAGGACACTGCAACTGGCAATAAATGTGAGCCAGTTGCCAAACTAACAAATTGCAGTCATGTGACCACAGGAATGCAACTGTCATAAGTGTAAGTACAAGTCATAAGTCACTTTTTCCATGGCTGTTGTAACAAACTATTGTTGAATGAACGGCTGTAAGTCAAGGATTACCAAGTACCTGTATAAAAGACTATAAAAGAACATCACCTTTTTGGAGTAAAGTTTCCAAGCCTTTTTCAGGTGAGTAAAATCCCTGGTCAGAATGAAACCATTTTTATTCCTGCCCTTTTCCCAATTCGTATAAAAATCTTCATTTAATTCATACATTTTGAAAGGAAATGGATATTATTTTGGATTTCTAATACTCTGTTATCTCTACCATATTATTTTTTGTAATAGGATAGAATGAAGCTGCAGATACATGTTGATTAAATAAGTTTCCATGAATACTGTTCATCTTCCTGTCACACATGTATGACACTGACATTAATGTGAGATAATAGATGAGCAAATCCAATAAATATCTCTTATGGAAAAAGACATTTCAAAGCTTCTTATGTTCCTCAGTTTATAAGAAAGACTCACAGTTGGACTATAGTAATACATTCTACATGAGCTACCCTTGAAGAGCATTTGGAAGGTACAGCTGCTGCAGAGTGCGTTGGCACAGGCAGTTCTTGGAACCAGAGAATGGCCCATAGAACACCACTGCTCTGTGAGCTGGATTGACTGCCAGTTTCCTTCCAGGTGCAATTCAAGGTGTTGGTAATCACCTTTACAGTCCTTCATGGTATGAG
>JANHFR010008543.1:182878-195835 GCA_032468015.1 Mimophis mahfalensis | reverse complement strand
ATGCATTCCTATGGGAAACCGCTTTTCTACTTACAAATTTTTCTACTTACAAATGTGCATTTGGAACGGATTAAATTCATAAGTAGAGAGACCACTGTACTTGCCTGCTGTTGCTGCAATTGCAGCATTTAGGGTCAAGTCTTTTATATTGCTGCTCTAATTTCTTTGAAATGCAGTCTCTTACAGAATTCAAGGATACAACTTCCTTATTAATTTTCAAGAAGTCCTTAAGTCATCTTCTTAAACAGACTTAACAGTTAACAGTCAACTTTATCAGTGGATATTATTTGTGTCCTATTTTTTATTATTTTTTAAATTATTTTAATTATTTTTTGCTTTACTGTAAACTGCCATGATGCCTTAAAAGTTGGCATATTTAATGAATAACCACTGAATAGAAAAATATAAGCAGTATGTGTTATAGTTTTTCTTCTGCACCATAATAAGTAATAAATCATTATATTCATCCAGAAATTTGTAATCTTTTAGGTGCTACACAAATAAGCAATAGTTATGGTATTGGCCGAGGGCGCAGCATGCAGAAGAAACTGAAACGCAAAGATCGTGGAAGAGGAAGAGGGATAAATAAAGGATCTGAGGAAGTAAGTTAATTGGAAATGATTTATTGCATTAAAAACAGTGGTTTTATTAAGCTTAATTCAAAATTGCATTGTAAAATGCTTTATTTTTCTTTCAGTGGCCTTAGAACTAAGAAAACTGCACTATGAAAGTAAAAGTAACATAATTAAAAGATCCATTTTAATAGTCAGTGATAACTGCATTTGCAAAAATCAGGCTAATACAAATATAATCCTGGTGAGTTTAATAGCAGGAAAATTTGATGGGAAAGCAGTCAGTGGTTGAATTGTCATCCCTGCTACTTAAGAGAAAACATTTTTTAAAAACCAGTTTTGTTGGGTTTTAATTTTCAAGATAGCTTTTTATTACCTGCTTGTTCATAAAGATGGAATCCTTCTACACAGCTGTACCCAACATTGGTATCTTTTATGATAAAAATATTGATCATATATCTGTATGCATGTATGTATGCATGGAAATTGGAACATCTTACCCCTGGGGTGAAATCGGCTCCCAACTTTCTGACCTTTCCATAAGGGCCTGAAGACCTGGCTCCATCTGATGGCTTTGGGGCTCCAACGGGAGCATCAAACTGGAGGTGGTTGATGAATTAAGGAGCAATCCTATCTCCCCTCTCCACATCCTGCTCCCTCCCTCCCTATCTTTTAACTATAGTTCTATTTTTCGTTGTAATTTTCATTTTTATTGTTTTAGAAATATTTATGTTTTACTAGCTGATAACCCAGCATTGCCCAGGTGTTTATTGATCCCAATCTTGTATTAGACAGGAAAATCATGTAGTTTGGATTCACACTGTTGTACTGTCTCTTGCACAGTGTCGCAAGTCTTTTATTCCCCTCGGGAGTTTGTTGTCTATGCTGATGTTTCATTTTTTTAAATTGCACTTGGCCAATTGCTTGACATTTCCTTGGAGGGCTTAGAGGGAGCCCCCTTGTGGAGTACTGTGAAGCCGTTACCATGACAAGTCCATTGTGCTGTACACTAGAAGCCATTTTAAGGCACACACACCCAAGGGGGGTTAGGGGTGTCTTACCCCCACAGTATTTGTTTCCAAAGGGTAAGTCATCTGTGCACCAAATTTGGTTGAAATTGCTCAAGGCATTCCAGAGTTATGCTGGAACATGTACACACACACACACACACACACACACACACACACACTTTAATGCCTTTAATTCTGTAAACTGCCCAAAGTCATTTGAAATGAGATAGGTAGCCAATAAATTTAATAAATAAATAAATGATTTGTTTAACCATGACATATTTTATCTTGTCTTTGGGGAATAACCACACTAAAATGGAGTCTTTGTTTAACAGGAAATGAAGCCAGTAAAGAAATGGCCAACTATGAGTCAGGCATTCATAAACCAGCATACCGTGGAACACAAGGGAAAACAAATTTGTAAATATTTCTTAGAAGCCCGATGTATTAAGGTGAATATATAATTGTATTTTTTCTTTGAAAAAAGTAAGCAATTTATAGATTTTATTTTAGCTTGTTCAAAGTTTAAAGTTTAATTATTTGTTACATCATTTTACTCTGCCAAATCCATTCATTCTTATGGTAATCAAAACCCAATGGCCATAAAAATGTATATAAAAATTATATCCAGCATTTCATATTTAGTATTGAATATACTGTATACATTCTACTAGTTAGCTCTTAGATACTGTTGCGTCACTGAATATAGCTGCTTTAGCAGGTCCATTGATATGTGAATACAGAGACTGTTGATAGAATGTAATCTGTTTTCTAGTTTCATAGCCATCTATTTGCAATTCATTGTATCTTTTTGATGTAAAATTAATATTTAATTTTGTTTGAATTGTGGAGTAAAATAAAACAGCATGAAATGTAAAAAGTCAGTATTGAAACATGTTCTCTTTATCTTGCAGGGAGACCAGTGTAAATTTGATCATGATGCAGAAATAGAAAAGAAAAAAGAAATCTGTAAATTTTACATTCAGGGTTATTGTTCCAAAGGAGAAAACTGCATTTACATGCATAATATCCTTTGTCAAAAATGTTTCAGGCATATCAAAGCTGAAGTGATCATAGCACTTTAAATGTTCCATTTGTAATAGAATATAGAAGTTCCTAAGGACTAGAGGCTTTAAATATTAGTAAGTAACAGTTTGAGGAATGTATTTTTTTTCTTTTTTGAAGAATAATTTATAACAATTTTTAGGAAGATGCACCAGATTAAAAATACAACAAACCAGGAGAAATGATTAATAATAAAACATAAACAAAAGCATTATGGAAACACTTTTTAGCAATGTATTCTTTTTTCCCTTTTACTTATTTCTTTAACCACTGCTTAAATTTGGGTACACTTTGTTATGAACACAATAATGCTCAATTTACAGTTTATTGTAACGTATGGTTAACAATAAATGCCTGAGGAATCGTGAGAATTGTGGTTGCTTCCAGAGAGATCTGGGTAGTCATTAAGTGAAGCAGCCATGTGATTCCTTTATTGAACCACAAACCCTACTTTTCCTATTGCAGTTGTTAAGGAAACCCTGGAAAGGCCTAGGCCTACTCTGCAACACTTCCCCAACTCATCCCTAGCCTGCCCCAGGTCTCCAAAAGCATTCCCCTTCCAGCCTATGCACTCTGTGCTCTGCTACCCGTCACTGGATCCAACACAGTTGGGCCTCCTGTCCTCCCTTCTTCATACCAGTCACACTTACCTTTTCCAAAAATTATCTGTCAGAAACAAAAGCGGCTAAGCCTCCTCTACAGAAGCTGCATGGTAGTGTTCTGGAAGCAGTTGCCATTTTGGAAGTGGCCACAGTACTCAAGATTCCTCAGGAATTTATTTTAAGTATATGTTACAATAAACCTTTTAAAAAGGCTAACGCCAAAATTATGGGAATTTCACTAGTATCTTATTTAGTTTCTTTAATATTTGATCACATGAATTTCCTTGCAAGTTCTATCATACAGGAGCAAAATGCTACCATGGTGACAAATGTAAGTTTTCTCATGATCCTCTAACTAAAGAGACAAAAGAACTGCTTGATAAGGTAAGTAATGCTATTTAAATCAAACTTCATAATAAAAAATGCTTCTAGTTTTTTAAAGTTACATAAGTTGAGAATCAATTGTATGTGAAATGCACCTGAACAATTGGAAACAGAACTTTTTTGTTCTTCCTGTAAACTTGTGCTACAAAGCAAGAAATCAGTTTATATATTTAAGTGGAAGATTTTTGGCCTAATATTTTATTAATATATTTAAGGAGACTAGAACTACTCAGGAAATCTAATCTGTTTTTCTATTACATATCAGATAACTAATGAAGGAAAATAGATTATGACTTTCTAAAAAAGATTATAATATCCTTTAGTTACCATTTTTTGTCTTTTGTAACATGTATGCATAAGCATATTAAAGCAATCCAGTCTTGTAGGTGAGTTCATGTATGCATATGAAATGTAGGATTTGTGCCAAACAGATGTGAAATTGGAAGGGAACTAGAATTCCCTATGCAGAGGTAATCCTTTCACTCAAAACAGACTTTCTTCTGGTTCAGGGTGCTCCCTCTGTAAGATCTAGCTTCAAAGCAGCTGGATGCTAGACAAAGGTGGAATTGTACTTTGTTCCTTGCCATATATAATTTAATTCAGGGGCCAGTACTATTCTGTACTCAAGTTTAGATTAAATTATGCCTGAATTTTTATTAAATGTTCATAGACACGAATTTTGAAGAATGACTCTAAATTAATAAGTACTGATGTTTTAGTTTTGAAGTATTCTAATTTAATCTGAGCTATATAGAACAGGTATCGGAGATCTCAATGTGCTTTTGCCATTAACTTCTAGAATAGCTGCCAGTAGCCCATATATTCTGATTATATTCTAATGTGTTTTTAGGTACTGAATACTGAAGATGAGCCTCAGAATGATGATGAAAAAGAAGTGGAAGAACTTAGGAAACGTGGCATAGTTCCTCTTCCTAAGCCACCTCCAGGGGTTGGACTTTTGCCCACCCCACCAGAGCCATATTCATTTATGGAGGAAGATGCAGAAAACTTCCAGGATCCCTCTGGTGAATTCAAGAAAATTCCATCTCTCTTTGAAATAGTTGTGAAGCCTACTGTGGATTTAGCACATAAAATTGGGAAAACGTAAGTCTAGTAATTAAAACTATCCATGAAATTTTAATGAGGAACTCAATTTCAGAAAATTGATGATTTTAAATAAGCCTTACAGTAAATGAATTCAAAATATATTACAGCATCCTGTTAGGGCAACTATTTCCCCTCTCACATTTTGGTATAGCTGTACAATTTATATGAATTGTAGAATCTATTGCATGCTCTATCTGGCATCAAAGAAAACATATTGAATAGTAGTAATCTCCTTTAAAATACAGTTTGGGGAAGATAGCATACATTGCCATATGCAGATTTTTACATAGTCCTGCTTTGTCAACTGTGTTCTGAATCTAATATTTGTAAAAAAAAAATATGCTTAACCTGGCTTTTTGTTTTACAGTCCACCAGCATTCTATAATAGTACATCACCCCCTGGACCAGAGTTTGAAGGAAATGATCCACACATGTATAACACAGAATCAAGCCCAGGACATAATGGACCAACAGGGCACCCAGGGTCTCCTGGTCATCCCTGTATTGGTCCAGTGGTGCCACATAGTCCACCCTTGCAGCCAGTTCCTGCAGGATACTTAGGAGCACAAGGTCAAGCTGGTGGACCTATGCATGGAAATCAGGGTGGACCACCTTTAACACCACCTGGTGTATCATATAACTGTGCAGTTGCTCAAGAACATATGGCAAACATGCCCAGAGACAATCACTGCCCACCTGGTCCACCATATCAGCACATTCCTAGTGAACGGCAGCCAAATCCTGCATATGAGACTCTTCAGAATCCAGCTAATTTCTATGACAACTACTATTCACATCAGGCTGTGCATAATTTCCAAACAACCAATAATGCTAATGGTAAGTCTTAATTTATAAAATTGTTCCATTTTAGTTCATCACTTTGAACTGAACAATATTATCTGTTGATAGTCAGCCAAGTTTACTGCAAGCTTTAAGTATCCAAAGTTGAGAATTAGTGTGATGTGGTTAAGAGGATAAGCATTAAAACCTCATCTCTAAAATTCTTGGGAACTATATAGGCATCTCTCAGGACCTTTACACACTGAGTTCTGGGTTTTTAGGTTTTGCGGTGTTGGTGATAGTAGGGAAAGGGTATCCACATATTCATCTACAAGTTTTTCTGCAATCAGGAATCTCATCTTGCTAAGTTTTACTTGTAGGGAAATCTGTAAATAAATGTATCTTAAACACACTTCCTAAATCTCTTGAAATTATAGGAACTTTTAAATAAGTTTAAAAGTTGCAGTTTGGGGTGAATGCTTGCAGACAGCTTGTTTAGGATTAACTTAATTAAAGATATATATGTACGTTTTCAAAATGTATGTACTATGTAATAGGAAAACTTACAAAAGGAAATGTGTGGTAATCTATATACCATATTTTGGGGGGTATAAGATGCTTGGAAGACACACCTAACTTTTGGGAAGGAAAACAAAAAAAAATCTGCCTCTGCCTCCCAGCAATTTGTCTCCCTGCAGCAAACAGCCTGTTTCAGCTTCAGCACAGCCTGATTAGCACAACCAGCTGATTATCGGTTGGATTGGCCTCCCGATGATCAGTTGTTTCAGGTTGTAGGGATTGACATAGCAGCCTATTGCCACCTCCACGTGCCCCATTTTCAACCTCCCGTTTTCAGCATCCGCATGCCCTATATTCGGCCTCTGAGCACCCCATTTTCAGCCTGTTCCAGGGATTGGAATGGGCTGAAAATGGAGCGCACAGAGGCTGAAAATGGGTTGCATGGAGGCCAAACATGGGATGCAGAGGCTGAAAATGGGGCATGCAGGGGCGGTAATAGGCAGTGGCAATCCCTGCAGCCTGAAACAGCTGATTGGGAGGCCAATCCAATGGCAATCAGCTGCTTGGCTAACCAGGCTGTGCTGAACCTGAAACAGGCTAGCTGCTACAAGGAGGCAAATTGCTGGGAGGCAGAGGCCAAAGGGTGAGGGCTGGTTGGTATGCATGGCTTCGGCAACATTTGCTGTATAAGAGACACAGACATTTCCACCCACTTTTGGGGGTGGAAAAAGTGTGTCTTATACTCCAGAAATATGGTATTGGAAGTGTTTCACCTCTTTGTAGAATTTTTGTAAGTGGTATCTGGAACATCTTGGATAAGTATTATACACTCACTTGTAACAGAGGTGGCTGTGGGTGTATTTAAGTCATTCTTGACTCCTGGCAACTGCTTGGATAAAACCATGCAGTTTAATTCGTAAGATTTTAGGAAGTGGCTTGCCATTGTTTTCTTCCAAGGACTAAGAATATTATTGACCTAAAGGTGGCTTATTGCGTAAGGCAAGATGTAGAATTGTCTCCCAGTTTTTAGCTTGTTTTTAGCCAGTTGCCCTAAACCATGGGTGTTCAAACTCAATCGTATCATGTGACATCACATGATGTATTGTGACTTTTTTGCCTTTGTGGAGCCAAGGTGGGTATGGCCTATACATGATGCATCCGGCCCGCGGGCCACCAGTTTGACACCCCTGCCCTAAACCATTACATCAAGGTAGATCTCATCATATTCTGTATACATTTATATTTTCCTAAAGGAGTATATTGCAACTCATTTCTGTTTAGGAGCCTATCATTTCTGTCTCAGCAAGTAAAATGTTAGTCATTAGCTTTCCTCAGGCAGGATATTTGCCTGCTTCTACAATCTTTGTAAGGGGATGTGTGCCTGCTTGGATGCTACTACTTTGAACTGAAAAGCTGGTAAAAAGTGAAGTAACGATGGCTTAGGAATCACTCCTTACTGTGCCTTTTCTGTATCAGGTCATTTTTTTTAAAAGTTCAGTTTGATTTAAAGTACTCTAGATATTTTTCCTGCACAGTTACCAAGGAGCCCCAAACTATCCTCAATTTTGGAGGAATTATCAACTATATTTGATTTTATGCTCGGTTTATTAAATGATACTAAGTAACTTCTAAAGTTTCATAATAAACACTAATTATTTGTAATACTTAATGCAGATGCTACATGGCAAGGAGACTTTACAGAACACCAGTCTTACATAAATTCTTCAGATTCACATAACAGCGGAAATGAGTATGAATCAGATTGTGCCACTACAGCAGGACACAGTTCAGCTATGAATGTACCTGATTTTCTTCCTGCAATGCAGAAAGCCCTTTTTGTAAGGCTCAGTCAAAAACATAAAGATGATGGAGAACAGATGAGCAATCAGTGTCAAAGGTCACTGAGTAGAGAAGAAGGTATTTTCAGCTTGTACATTTGTCAAATACAATACCATATTGCATATTTTTTCTTTTTCAGATACTGGAATACTTTACTGTATTCTTCCCCCTTATGTTTATTATATTTGTTGTAATTTTTATTAAGCTCACTGTTTATTTCATAATCAACTTCCAATTGTTCTAAGAAAAGAGGGTTCTATGGCTGAATCTCTAATGAAAAGCATGCGGGTGTCTGCTATAGAACAGTCATACATTGAGTCCCCCTTACATGTTAGTATAACATTGAATTACATTTTTCCTTTTTCATAAATTTTATTTTCATTATAAGATAAAAATACAAAAAAAGTTAAATTTTAAAGAGTGCAAAGAGAGGAAAAAAGTGGTAATTTCCAACTTTTTCATTGCAGTAAAATACATACATACACATGCACACATAAACACACAAAAAAAACCTTTATCCTTTTGCTTTACATTTCATAACATTTCAAATCATTTCTATAATAACAAAATCATTCTAATCATTTAAAGTTTCATTTATTTCAATTTCAAGCAAAAAGTTCAGATCAGTTTCCGAATAGAAACAAAATTAGATAAATTCTCTTTTTAATTAAAACAGTCAGTTTCCTCATCTCTGCTAACTCTATCACCTTTACCGCATACCATATATTAATACAGCTATGCACACCACCCACAAATAAGCTGTCTGAAATTTTTCAGGATTTCGGTGATCTTAAGACCCTAGTAATACTCTTTTTATACTGCCTTTATAATTTTTTTAAATAATTTTAGGCACTGAACAAACGTAATAGTGCTTCCTTCTTCTATTTTCCTCACAAATATAACCCTGTTAGGTCAGTTGGGCTGAGAAAGTGTCAGGTCACTTAGCTGGCCAATCTTCTATAATAATAATGTTTTAAAAATTACCAAGTTTTGTTTTTAAATAAAATAATGTTTTAAATTTGGAGTTATGCACGGCGTGCTCTGGATTTCTTATATACTTTTAGCACTTCAAAAGTGCTTAAAATCCAAAGTAAGATATTATCTAAACAGCTATATAGCCCCAATGTTTTTAAAAATGTTTAACTTGCTGATTATAAGATGAAAGGCTACACAGGTATACTGCTAAATCATTTATCTACTTGTTTTTTTACTGTATGTCATTTTAGTAGAAGCTTAAAATTTCATAATAGCACTTTGCAACTTTTATTCATATGAAATGATAGAACCTTATTTTAGACAATACGTAGCATGTTCCTGAGATTTAATGATCCTTTTTTTCTTTTAGATGATAATGTAAATTGGTACTCTAGTAGTGAAGAAGAAGAAGGAAGCAGTGTTAAATCCATACTGAAGACCTTAAAAAAACAAAGTGAAACATTTCGAAATCAGCAGTCAGCAGATCAGCAACTGCGTGTTATGCCAGTTGACCCGAGACTTGCTAAGGAACGTGGTTCAGGAAACCAGGCTGTTGATCCAAGACTCAGATCAGCTTCTAGATCAAACGCTAGAAAATCATCGGAATCAGGAGTCTTGGACCCAAGGCTTGCACGAGATCCAAGAACCTTAAAGGGTAATGAAAGCAGTCATGGAAACTCCTCTACTGGTGGAGCAAAACTGGATGCGCATTATCCGCACCCTGTTGCCAAGATCATGCAAAAAGGATTGGATGAAGATGATGAAGATGCTGAAAGAGAGTTAAGAGACAGAGCTTTTCTCATACCATTGGAACCTCTTCCTGGAGTAACATTACGAGATCCAAGATCTCAGCTTAGACAGTTCAGCCATATTAAAATGGACATTGTTCTAAGCAAACCCAATTTTGCTAAGCATATTGTATGGGCTCCTGAAGATTTACTCCCAGTACCTTTGCCAAAACCAGATCCAGTATCTTCAATCAATTTACCCCTTCCTCCACTTATAGCTGACCAGCGATTTAATCAATTAAGGAATAGCAAAAATGATTCTATCCTAAGCACGGTTCCATCTGATCCACGACTAGCAGCAAAAGCAAAAAATAGTATAAATTTAGCAAACAGGAGTGGATCTTTGGAGCACTCTACAGATTTGCATCCTAGTAATACAAATAAACTAGGAGATCCTCGCTTACAAAAATCCACTGACCCCAGGCTGCATAGACTGTCCAGTACAGACTCCCACCATGGAACTGTGAAGGATCTTTTGCCTTCAAAAACTGATCCTAGGCTGGCCAGATCCAGCACTAGTACACCACAGTCCTCAGAAGCTGCAATCTTCCAGTCTGACTCAGATACATTGCCTCCATATGCACCTAAGTTATCATCTGCAAGTTCCAAACTAGGCACTTCAAGTTCAATAATAAGTGGCATTAGTTTGTATGATCCAAGAAATCATACTTCATTGGATTCTTCTCCAGTGAATTCAGGAGAGAATGGAGAAAACCAGAAAAAGGGTATTTTGAAAAACCCTGGTCAGAATGAAGTAGCCATCTCAGAAGAACAGTTGCCTCAAAAAGCGTCCCTGAATGTAGAAAAACATGCGGAAGCATTTGGGGAAACCAATTCAGAGAAAGTAGCTAATCTCAATAAATCTCAGGCTAAACACTCCAGTTCTGCTCCAGCGGTGCACAACCTTCCTATCCAAGCTTTATCAGGGTTAATCAGACCACAATACAGTGATCAGAGGCAAGCAAGACAGCCTGGGCAGATTACTCCAGCACTAGAAAATGATCCAAATGGGGAATCGGATGACAAATCACTGAAAGATGTTTTCAAGACTTTTGACCCAACTGCTTCACCTTTTTGTTAGCTAATTGTTAAGATTTTTTAACATTGTGAATAATGGCGGTTTCCACAGTTTTGTAACTGGGTTTACCTCTATGCTTTATTTATTTTTAAATTATAACCAGAAATACTTTGGGGCTGCTATTTTCAGAACCACATGCAGTAATACAGTATACTATAGTGTTTGCCAATTTGGTATTTTCTATATAAGTTTCCCATTTCAGGGATATGAATCATTGATCCGTTTAAATAAAAGTGTATATCATGTTAGGTCCGAGAGAAGCACTTTCATTGTAAATCATCATTAAGGGATTCAATTTAAAGACTTGTATATGTGTAATGTGTCTTTTCAAAATAAGCATTTTATGTTTGCCACTTTTGTATGATTGTACAGTTTCAAGCAATATAATGTACATTACTATGAGAAACATTATTTAAGATGATAATTATCTAACCTTCTTAAGTCCAACTTGCTAAGCATTTGACACAGGGCAACATTTTTTACTCATGAAACTGATATTCTTAGCCTAAAAGATACTGTATTACATACTGAGGAGCGGAATAAACTTTTTAAAGTATTTTATTCTATGCTGTATATATGCAAAGGACATAACTAAAACATTATTGTTAAAATAGAAAATGTCTAGGTCTATAAAATGTATTTACTTTTTCATGTATACCCTATTCTCTATTGTGTTATGTCACATTGTGGTGTTCATGTATTCAATGTATTTTTGTATTCAGCTACTTAATTTGTATTGCTTTTTTGTATTGATGTAATGACAGTAACATGTATTCATGTGTCTGGCATTTTTAACAAATTAAAAGGGTGAAATCTCTGACTTTCCACAGACTCATGTGGTTTCCTTAGATCTGTGATTTCATGAACAGAAAATTTCATGAATTTTTGTTGTAATTCTGATTTCTTATGTTGCCTCTGGTGAAGGTGGTTTCAAATAACCTCCTGGCCAAAATATTACGACTGAATTTTTATCTTCCAAAAATTAAAAGCTTCACTTTTGCAAATCATCACTGAGCAGCATAAAGTAATCGGGGCAAATGATTGAGGAGAAAAAAAGTTCACTAAGCAAACTGAATAAATTGTGTAAGGGGGTGAGGGGGTTGACATTTAAATGCTAAGCATTGAGATACAAGTATTAAACTTATGAGGAAATGGGAATTCTGTGGAAGTTTCTTATGTTTCTCTCAGGGTTAGCACCCTTTCCCCCAACATCAAAATTGTGGATGTGATCAAGAAAGAGAAGTCCCGTTCATTTTAAACATATGCATTTGACTCTTCCCTCCCGCCCCCCGGTCCAATATCTGTACCCAGGCTTAATGGCAACTGTTGGATGAGAGCAGAGGTGGTTCACAACCTGTTCGCTGGTTGTCAGCGGGTTATACAGCGGATCACAAATACAAGATCACAGAGATGAAAGTGGGCTGGACTACAGTCCTGTTTTGCAGTGTCCCAATTCCTGTCTGAATTCAAACTTTCCTTGGCCCCATATCAACAAAGACTGTTCCTCCATTGGCTGCAAAATGTATCTATTTGATTCTGTTGTATCAGGAGATGGGTGTTGCAAACCCTGAAGGAGGGGAAATCAGAAAAATGTTAGTGTTTTAACATTAGAATGGTTCACGGCAAAATGTTTTAGAATTGCACAATCCCTTTAAAAAACTTTCCATCAAAAAGAGTATTTTGATGGGACACAAAAAGGAATTGAGAACATTGGTCAAAATTTAAGAATACCTACAAGGGACATTTTGGTCACTGCAGCAATATTGTGCGAAGGGAAGAAGTTAACTCGTTGTCTTCTACCCCTAAAGTCCTCCAGTTCCAAAACTATTTGTAATTCCTTCTGAAGAATTCTTATTATCTGCTTATTTAATTTATAGTCTGTATGTCCTCCAAAGACACAAGATGGCATACATAGCTTTTCTTCCTCCTTTGATCTGATACCAAAGCATGTGATGGGGAGGCTGAGTTCCACCACGTGTTTATTGGATCCGTGCCCATCCTGTCTTGTGTATGCGGCCAGGGAGGGCACCTGCAGCTGGCACCAACCTGTGGTTTCTGCTTCTTTGAGAGAGGGTGACTTCCCCGCTGCCTTGAAAGAGGTGGTGGTGAGGCCCCTCCTTAAGAAGCCCACACTGGACCCAGCTGTGTTAGATAACTTCCATCCTGTCTCCAACCTTCGCTTTGTGGCGAAGGTTGTTGAGAGCATGGTGGCACAGCAGCTTCCTCAGTTCCTGGAGG
>JANHFR010008543.1:0-10776 GCA_032468015.1 Mimophis mahfalensis | reverse complement strand
GTTTCTTCCTCCCACACACCATGAATAATGCCATGGAGTTCTTGGGGAATTGTGTAGATGTGTTCTATAGGATATCCTGATGATGAGGCAACAACATGGTTGGAGTTGAGAACAGTTGTTTATACATGCATATACACGGATGCACACAAGTCCTTGATATTCATGATTCTTTCCTTTCTCAGTATAATCAATGGATTTGCTTTGCCCTTGAAAGAAGAGCACAAAATGTTTCTCATCCGGGTGTTGTTACCATTACACAAAGTGAAATCTTTGAGTGTTTATCACCCTCAGGTAAGACCTTCATTTTGATAATGTTCAGTACATTCTGTAAGTGCTCTGAAATGACAGGTATATTTGGTCTCGTTTGCCTGTCTTTAAATTTTAGAAGCATTGCTTCTAAATTTTTTGGACTTTCTGTAGGGAATCAGTCTGCAACTTTCTCTAGAATACCTGCTTTTGTTTTTCTAATATACTTCCTCAGGCTCTCCAGCTGGCTTGTTAATTCTTAATGCTATTTCTGCTAATATGATTATATTAGAACTGTAAGATGAGACTTCAACAGATTAGACTAAAGGCCTATCTAACAGGCTACCTTGCTTTCCATTAGAAAAATCTATGGATTCATTCTAAAAATGCCATATAACCTTGATAACTGGTAGCTATTTTTTTGTCTTAGCCCTTCATGGATTTATTTTTTTAGAGGTATAAATCAATGTATGTATTCTGATGCTGGATTGTGTACTTTAGGTCCAGACCTGTTTTTAGTAAACAGAAGAACTACCCAAAATAATAAATAAATAAATAAATAAATAAATAAATAAATAAATAATGGCCATGATCCATTGATATCAGCTCTGAAGGTGGAAGGCAGTGATTTTCTTTGAACTGTTAATATTAGTTACTTCTTGGTTGTACTGAAGGATCCTCAAACATTCTGAGACAACATTTTATTGGCGACAACAGAGACTGATCTACATCAGATCTGGGATCTACCGGTATTAATTATATACATCGTATACAAACATTATTGGGTTAACATATGGTTAGCAGTCAATCTCAATAAATGATTAATACAAAGCCAATCACAGGAGAGATTTTTTTAAAAAAAAAAATCTCAGTTTTATTTGTTGAATGAGTAGAACTTCAGTGAGTTCTTCCCAGGCAAGTTCTTACTTACCTGCCTTAACTGGACAACCAGATTCTTTATGGCTGGAACCACATCCAGAAACTTATTGCTAAGAAAACTATGACAGTATAGTTTAATTTAACAATTTAGAGGCTGTGCAATTCCACAAGATTCTGTGGGCCATTTACAACTTTACAACAAAAAACAGTAATAAGAGAACATAGATCATAAGACATCAGGGGGAAAACATACAGATAAAATATTCTATAAGAGGTCAACATTTGCTGAATTTCCTGAATATCATCAGGGGGGAGTAATATGATCTCTAGGGGGTTTGGTGTTCTAATAAGTAGGTGCTCTAATGCACATTTCAAGAGTACTACTAGATGACATTGTTTAATCAAAGGGACCTGGAGGATTGCCCGCTCTATTCGATCTTACAGAACAGGTGGAAACTGTTGGAGATATGTAATTGTTTAAATGTCCAGGCTTTATGCTATGAAGGGCTTTTACAGCTGAAACCAAATGACTGTCAGTGCAGGTTCACAAGCAGTGACATCCTATACTGCCCTTGCTGGCATAATTTAGACTATATGTAGCTTCCAAGTGAACTTTAAAGACAGTCCAACCAAGAGTGCATTGTAATAATCCATTCATGACTAGGGCATACGTGACCCTTTGGTGGGCCTTGTGAGCCAACAGTGAACACAGTTGGTGACACAATATGGTTTTGCCAGAAACCTCTTTTAGGAATAGGTGACGGTTGTTGCCTATTCTTCAAATAGAAGCTATGAGGCCAAGAAGACTCTCTGATTGCTCCCCAGTCTTAAATAGGTAATTGCTACCCCTGCCAAGACAAGAGATGGAAAGTCTCCCATATCAGGGACCCAAATATCCATAACCATTTGTTCCTGTTAGGATTAAGTTTGTGTTTGTATTTCTACAGCTAGACTTGCATAGCATCTAAAGAGTATATTAGGGTATCCACAGCATCACCTGGACAGCTTGGAATGTACAATCTCTCGACCAATGGGATTTTGTCCAGGATTGTTGGGTCCAAAGGCAATGCCTTGAGCATACCTCTTTTCCTTTTAAGGCTGCAGGAACCACTCCCTTCCTTCAAAAGTGCTGACAGCATCATGTGGCATCAAAACCACATGGCATTTTCCAGACCGTTTAACCATCTAGGAAAGATACAGATCTAATAAACAGGTGGTTGAGCTCACAGTTTGCAGGACTCTTAGAAGTTGAAATCTCAAATTCAAGTACAATATCTCAAACTGATCTTACCCATTCAGATTCAAACTCTGAATGGACCTCAGTGACTGTCTGTCATGTAGGTGGAATATTTTTCACAGTGGCCTTGTAGATTTTCTGGTGATCTGATCTTCCCTGGCAAAGATTGAGTTGCCTTGAATTGGGCAAATGCAAGAAGGGCAAATAAATAATGATGTTTTGCTGGCCTTATTGCCACAATGCAATCCTGAATATAGACTCTTGATCAGATTTATTCTTTCCTTCAGTGGAACTCCAGGCATCTTTTTGAGTGCTTGGAGCTTCTCAGAAAAATAAGGGCATTATAGAATCAGCTTACAGGGAAAGACTGCAATAAAGCAATGCAGTCCAGGGCCTCTGTCACCAGCCTGTTCAAGATTGTGACCTAAAGCCTTGGCCAAACTTCCTACATGGGAAAATCCCAAATTCCCTATGGAACCCAAGGTCTGTTAAGTTCTCAGGGATGGACAGTCCAATTGACTCTGTCTGATTAAACTCTTTTCTGGTAAGCTGCAGTATGTATGTTCCTAAAGTACTGTGTCCTTTTTCTCCTCCAAACCCATCCGCCCACCATATCATCCTTTTGAACACTAGCCACCTCATTAGCCAAGCATTTAATTAGTTCCCAAATGCCAAAATCATTCTTAGTACAAAACAGTCAACTCTCCAATTGCTTATCCATCTGGCTATAAATGCAAGGCTTCTCAAAAACAGTTAGTGGATGGATAACTAACCCAGAGAATCCTCAACTGTTTGTGAGCCGGTAAGCAGTGAGGCTTTTACCTTAAGGCCAAACAGGCTGCAATCCAGGTGGTTCGGAGGAAGGAGCAGAAGTAAAACTTGAGAAATTTCTCTCAGGTGTTTCCCATTGCACCTCTTTTCTTCTGCTGGATCTTTTATGCAGAAAAAGATAAATGTATATAGAATTAGGGTGGAGGTTCGTTCTGGGAGCTTGTGGTTATATAGAATTACAGCTAGGAGACGTATGATTGCTAGGGACAGATTTAATTTGCAGTTTAACAGAAAAAATTATAAATACTATATATTTATATCCCAATACTTATAAATTGTCCCTGGCCAGTCATTATTATAATACTTGGAATACTGTGTTCTTTCTGCAGTTGGCATATTGTGTTGTGCAGTTCTTGGAAAAAGACAGCAGTCTGACTGAACCGGTAAGCTTTTCTTCGTGAGGCTCATATGGTTGTAATACTACTTTTTGTAGATTTTCATGGATATTCAGGAGAATACAATTCAGAACAGTTGATAGAAATTAATGTTAAAATGTTTTTAAAACGGGCATGATGGTGCTATCTATTTTTACTGTCTCTTAGTTCCATTCTAACCCCCACCGCAAACTGCTGGTGGAGATTTTTAAGCCTAAAGTTTAGGTCAAAGGTTATTAAAGATCTCCTTTGCTCTTTCCTAACTTGGCTAAACTGTTGTTATCAATTTAGGAGTATCTTGCTTCATCTATGCAAAACTGATTGATACTTGTGCAGGCCTTTTCTACTATGAAGCTTTGCTTCTTGATAGATTTGTCTCTTTTTCAAATTTTTGAAAGTTTTATGAAAACAATTTCTTTGAAACAAGTATTTGATGTGTAATCTTTCCTGTATTGTTTGGCTTAATGGCTCCACACCTGCTGTTTTGGGATAGTGTTCTTTAATTTTTGCTAATCTTTAATCATTCAGTGTCACTGTTTTTAATGTGTTGCTTTTTAGGAATTCTAAGTGTATGTGACAGAAAAAAAGCATAATTTTTGTACATAATTAAATTAGTTCTTTGGTGATCAGACAAAAATGATCATTTCCAAAATTATCTAACTGACTAACAAATTCATACACAATTTCATTTCATTTCTTGAAAAGGAATAGGGGAAAGCATAAGTAACATTTATGCTATTTTTCATCCACAATAAAGAGTTGTTCAACCTTAGCTTGTACATTCCCAGCAAAGAAGAGCTCACTGTTTCTATCATGCTATCTCCACAGCAATCATTTTATGTGAGCACTCCAATATATATACTAAAAATTACATATGGCCACTGACCTAAAATATTTTAAAAAGGCAATCACTCATCAAAGTCAAAATAGCCATCAAGGGAAAAAAAGGAAGCATGCCCTGAATTTTTAGATTAAGTTGATATTATTTAATTAAAAATCATCTCCATAATTGAATTTGCTAAAGCAATTGTTGGCTAAGCTGCTGTTAAATTAATTACCGATGTTAGTATTAAACAACACAGAATCAGGATTCCATATTTTGCATTTACATGAAACCACTTTTTTTTGCTGTAAAATACTCCATTCTGATTTTTGTTCTGATCGCATGAAGTATAGTATGGAATCTTGGAAATTATTACAGCAATCTTCCACCTCTCTTTTCTTAGGGCTTTATTAAGTCAGTATCTCTTAGAACATTTTCAGTCTCTTCTTCCATGCTTTTTGCAAGCTGAACTGAGTTGCTATTTATGTGCTAAATTGCTACCGAATGTCTCTTCTATCTGTAGTTTGCTTATGTCTAGCTATGTGTCATGTTTCTTTTTTCCTCACAATCTTACATCCCATTTGTTTCAGTTTTTTTCCTGATTTTGTTTTTGTAGATCATAAGTCAAAAGTTTATGGACTATGTTATCTTAAATGTATAAAATTGGGAAGGATAGGACTGGAAAGGGAAGAATGTTTGCTGTTATGTTTGCTGTTACTGCTTGCACCAAGGAGTAGTTTGGTATTATATCTAAGTGCACACAAATAAATGAGATTAATCGTAAATCAGTTTGCTAATAAATTGTATTGTTCATTAAGAAAATTGCATCTGTGTTAATTTTGCAAAGAAAATATACAGTTTCCAATCATTTTCTTCTTTTAAAGTAATTATTCTTCCAGAGATTAGCAGTAGTAGCAGAACTAATATTTGAAGGAGAAGGTAGAATATACTAGGATGGGAAGAAATTTGGAATGTTTTCATAAAATAATAGACATAAGATAGTTTTGGACTTACAACCACAACTGAGCCCAAAATTTCCATTGCTATGTAAAGCAGTTGTTAAGTCAGTTTTTATGACTTTTTGCCACAGTTGTTAAGTGAATCATGTAGTCATTAAGTGAATCTAGCTTCCCTGTTGACTTAGCTTGTTGGAAGCCTGCTAGGAAGATTACACATGAATTGCTGTAAGTGTATTGTAAGCTGCCCTGAGTCTTCGGAGAAGGGCAGCATATAAATAGAAATAAAAATAAAAAAAATAAAAAAAAATCACAGGACAGTGAAACGGTCATAAATACATACCAGTTGCCAAGTGCCCATAGTTTAAACATGTGACTGAGGGGATGCTGCAACTGTCGTAAGTGTGAAAAACAGTCATAGGTCATTTTTCTCAATGCTATTTTAACTGAACAGTCACTAAATAGTTATAAAGTGAGGACTACTTGGACATGTCTTGCTTCAAGTAATAAAAAGTGATATGAATGTGAACACTGTGGGGCACTACAAAAGCTGCTGTTTTGAATCCCTGCTCGATTTTCAAATGGAGGTTATAATTTGGTGACCTGAGAGGTTGCTCTAAAAGTTTAAGGTGGCAATTAAAATGTTAAAAACCCAATATAAATGGCTACTATTATTACAGTATTATGGTGGATCACACAGTCAGACAGATCAAATCCTTCCCAAGAATCTGGTAAAGGAAGCTGTTAACTATTATTTAGATTTTTATCCCATCTTTTGTAACTCTTGCTTTGCCTGACTCAAAAAACTTACCGTATTTTTCGGTCTATAAAATGCTCTGGCCCAAAAGATGCACGTTACCTTTAGAAGAGGAAAACAAGGGAGGGAAAATCAGCCTCTGCCTCCCAGCATCCATCCCGTTTTCATCTGGCTAGTGTCCTTGCAGCAAACAGCAAAGAGCCCGGTCAGCTTCAGCACTTTATTGCAGACCCAGCATGTGGCTCGTCAGGGCTCCACTCTTGTACCCACCACCGTTCAGCTGAGCTGAGCTGCTGCCACTGCCAAGGACCACTGGGAGCCATTAATATTAATAGCTTTTAAAATAACAAGGGAACAAAGAGGTTAAAAATCCTATTCTACTGCATACAGAAAGAGATATACAGGAGTCAGAAATGTCCTATAAATACAACATGGCATATACAAAAATGTTCTAAAGATTTCTTCAAAATTAAAGGCCCCTAGACTACAAAACCAGTTGTATTTAATATATTTAACCTGCTTGCTTTTTTTCTTTTAGGTGATAATGGGATTGCTAAAATTTTGGCCGAAAACACACAGCCCCAAGGAAGTTATGTTTCTGAATGAGCTAGAAGAAATACTGGATGTCATTGAGCCTTCTGAGTTTGTGAAAGTGATGGAACCTCTGTTCAGACAGTTGGCCAAATGTGTCTCTAGTCCACACTTCCAGGTGACTTAAAAGCCAGGAGAGATGACAGCAGGTTTTAGTATCAGTACTTGGGCAGTAGACATTTTCAGTTTTTCTTAGGACATTGGCAAATAACAAAAAACACATGACTGCTAAATACTTAACTGGTATTACAAAAAAGAATTTCTTTTCAGAGAAATAAAACTGTTTTCCACTCACCACAGATTCTTATTCTGATTTGTTAAAAGAATGGAATTTCATTTATAAGCCGGGCTAACAAAATCTCACATAAATAGATTGAATTTTAAATTTGAAAAGCATCTATAGCTGTTCATGTATTTAAAAATTATGTCAAATTCAGGTGCCCACCTTATGATGGGCAACGTTAAGAATTTTAAAGAATGCCTACTTTTTTCTATTTTTAACTAAGTTTCATTTTCATTATTTATGCAGGTGGCAGAGAGGGCATTGTATTATTGGAATAATGAATATATCATGAGTTTGATCAGTGACAATGCAGCCAAAATCCTTCCTATCATGTTTCCAGCACTCTACAAAAATTCCAAAAGTCATTGGAACAAGTAGGTATTTCAGTGTGGCTTGGGATGATTGAAATTTCAAATTGGGGATCTTCAGCTTGCTTTTCTGTCAAGAATTATTCATGATAGGGTGATAATATTGCTATATTGAGTTTAGGCTCCTACATTTTCATCATGGGAAGAAAAGAAGAAGAGTATCAATGGCAGTAATTGGAAATATGCAAGTTAAATTCCCAGAAAAGAAACGAAAATGTTGTCTGTGCTCTATTTGCCCAACTTCATCTTTTTTTGCAGTGGAGGGAGGGAGTGGAATATGAGTTTTATGCAGGCACACTATCTTTGGAGGTAATTTTTTTTCATTCAGTACTGAGAACTGTAAATGGTGGTTTTTGGAATGCCTGTTTGACTAATAAATAAATGTGTAAGCGTATGTGCTAGGAATTTAGAGTGTGGAACATATTATTTTCATCAGGTGTGTTTTTAATCTCTGCCAAAGTGTTTTGGACACATGATAATTTCTTCCTTCTGCAGGACTATCCATGGGTTGATCTACAATGCACTGAAATTGTTTATGGAGATGAACCAAAAGCTATTTGATGATTGCACGCAACAGTACAAGGCAGAGAAGCAGAAGTAAGTGTTTTCATTGAGAAGTAGATTGATAGTAACTAATCTGTGAGTGCTGAGATTCTCCTTTATGAGATAGCAGTTAATAATCAGAATGAAAAATCTGCAGAGATCTACTTAAAACTCTGTGCAAATAAGACATGCCGCTTATTATTATGGAAAAAAGATGGGCTGGAACAAAATACAAATCAAGAAGCCAATAATTAAAGTATCTGATAAATTTAATCAGTTATAAAAAGTTATGTGAACATGGGTTGTTTGGAAGTAAAAGAAGCTACTAAAGAGTTTAAAAAATATAGATAGTTTTTTTTTAATGTAGATCTTCTTAACTATAAAGCTAAAAATATCCCAAAATATTGTTTAAGAACATAATTTTTTATTTAATTGTTTGTTTGTTTGATTTGTATTCCCACCATCTTGCCTAGAGGTGATTCTGGGCAGTTTACAAACGTTAACAACAACAGCTTATACCCTATGGCGATACCTGTAGCACAATCACACATCAACATTTGCCTGTCTGAGGTCATTGGGAAGGAGTCGATAGATACATAAAAAAGCCAAATCTACATCTGGCTGACTGTATGACAAACCATAGTAATAATTGATCATTTAAGGACAGGGAGGAAAGGAGCAAGATGTGCTTGAGGAGAAGTGGGGACTTAATCTAGTAGCCCCCTCCAGAGTGATATACCTCTTTATATTGGCTGTAATTCCAGTTGAATGAAGTATTAATACATATTAATACATTAAATCCAATTTCAAATTTGTACTACCGAAATGTTTGATTGCCTTTATTATTTATACAACTTACTAAAGGTGGCAAGCATATCCAACTTCCAACATGCCTCCTGTTTTCCCCACAACAACAAGCCTGTGAGGGTGTTGGACTGAGAGAAAGTGACTGGCCCAAGGTCACCCAGCTGGCTTTCATGCAGAACTCGAACTCATGCTCTCACAGTTTCTAGCCTGGTACCTTAACCACTAGACCAGTGGTGGTGAACCTTTTTGGTACCGAGTGCCAAAAATGGGGGCAAGCAAGCGTGTGAGCACACCCACGTGCCTGAAACCAAAAGATCACATGATCTTCCAGGTTCTGGGACGGCTACGCATGCATGCAAGACCAGCTGGCCTGTGCGCCCAAACCCGGGAGAGCAACGGACGACAGCTCTGCATGCGTGCCACAGTTTTGCCATTGCTGCCCTAGATCACACTAGCTGTCATTTTATTTTAAATGAAAATATCATTGAAAAAGCGCTGTGCAGAAAAAAACTGGTCCTCTATGGAGAACCTGTAAAATGAAAATCCCTTTGCAAACGAATAAGAAAGGGATTCCACAGTCTGAACTATGACTGAGATGGCCTTCTCTTTCATAAGTGCTGTTGTAGTTAATCTTTAGAAAAGGCTTTCACACATAGCTTCAACATTAAATATGTAAATGGAAGATAAAAGCCATTTTCAGATAATATCCCAAATCATTTGGGGCTTTTTAAAAATAATCATTAGCTATTTGGAAACATTCCTATAACAGTTCAGAAGTTGAACAGCTACATTTTTCTCCAGTTGAACTTCACTAATTCTCTTCAAAAGATCCCCATGTAAACTGCATTATAGCGGCCTAGTCTGCAGGTAAGCAGTGCATAAGTAATGGAGGTGGATTTAGCTTATCTAGATACAGTTGCAGTTGGCTTACTGATTGAAGGCAGTAGAAGGTAGCTTTCTAGCAATATCACCTGTACTTATAAAGCATTATTAGCAGGACATAAATTTGTAATCTCGGGCCTTTTGGTTTCATATCTTAGTTTAGATAATTAATATTTATTTATTTACCCAATGTATATAGTCACCCATCTTGCCCGAGGCAATTCTTGGTGGTGCACAACAATAGATGAAAAAGTGAAGCTATCAAAACAGCAAATTCAAATATAAAAACCATAATAATAAATATCATTAAAAAAAACCCAAAATGCAAAATATAGCTGAAGAGAGAATGAAAATGGAACCATCTAGACAAATCTTTGATTCTATGGAAACTCCAGGCCTGGGCACATGACTGGATTTTATGGGTCTTTCAGAATATCAAAAGGGATGGGGCCAATCTAATTTCAGAGGGAAGGATGTTCCATAAGCTGGGCACCATGGCAGAAAAGGCCCATTTTTCTGGGGCCCACCAAATATAGGTTCCCAGCTAAAGGTATCCACAGCATGCCTTCTTTTTGAGATCTCATAGGACGGGCTGAAGTACTTCAGATAGCTCCATCCCATGCTGTGAAGGGCTTTAAAAGTTAAAACCAACATCTTGAATTGGACCTGGAAGCAAACTGGCAACCAGTGCATCTTGTATAGCAGAGTGGTAACATGTACTGCTCTAGAAGCGTATATAATTGCCCATACAGCTGCATTCTGTACCAGCTGAAACTTCCAGATACTCTTCGAGGGCAGCTCCATGTCCAATCTGGAGGTGACTAGGGCATGACTGACATAAGCAGGGCCTCCTGAACCAGGAACAGGCATAACTGATGTTTTCCTATCTAGTGGTACTGTGAATTATTTGAATTGTTTACGCTACAGCATATTCTCTGCCTCAGACAACCTCCATATACCATATTTTTCAGACTATAAGACTCACTGGGCCATAAGACACACCTTGGTTTAAAGGAGGAAACAAGAAAAAAATAGTTTTTTGCCTCCATGCATCCCATATTTGGTCTCCCTGACATCCAGAAACACTCTGCATCCCAAAAACATGTCCATTTTTGGCCTCCGAAAGCCTCTGCGTGCCCTGTTTTTGCCCTCCCTGGCGTCCAGAAGCACTCTGCAGGGCAAAAACAGGAGGCCTCCAT
>JANHFR010008542.1:21769-33073 GCA_032468015.1 Mimophis mahfalensis | reverse complement strand
CCCCCCAGGGAAGGGAGGTTAAAGTCCCCCAGGACCATCAGCCTGGGGAACTCCACCACCAACCCTGAGAGGACATCCAGAAGCCCGGGCAGGGTGGTTGCAACACAGCTGGGTGAAAGGTACGTAAGCAACACCCACCTGATCCCCTAGGACGCATATCAAAAGAAGGGACTCACACTCGTCTATCTGTACGGCAGTGGCCTCCCGCAGATTAAGAGTCTCTCTCACAATCACTGCCACCACCCCGCCCCTGCCCTGGGTTCTATGGCGGTGTAGCACTCGGAAACCTGGTGGGCAGAGATCATTCAGGGAGACTCCTCCCTCTGGACCCAACCAGGTTTCCGTAATGCAGGCCAGGTCCACGGTCTCCCCCTCGATGAGATCTTGAATGAGGGGGGCCTTGTTTACCATGGACCTGGCATTTAAGTACACCAGGTTAAGTTCCTTAACCAGTAGACCAAAACCATGCATCTATAGGAGAAAGCACCACATTTTGGGTATAATTACAGACAGCA
This sequence comes from Mimophis mahfalensis, assembly GCA_032468015.1. NCBI lineage: Eukaryota > Metazoa > Chordata > Lepidosauria > Squamata > Mimophis > Mimophis mahfalensis. The sequence continues at coordinate 32,558 of JANHFR010008542.1, read as the reverse complement.
CACGTTTCTATATTCTGACATGCAATTATTAATATATGTATAGCACATAGTATATCTATCTATAATGTTTAGTATGTCAGCTTGAGGCATATACCAAATAGGACATACAGTAGAGCTAAGTCACATGGCTTTTCATTTGTATTTGTTTGTTTTATTCTTTAGGTGTGTTATTGTTAATATTATTACATTCTCACATTAAAGAAACATTAATTATTGTATGCTGTTAAAGGCGCACTTAAAATGGCCGACAGTGTTTTAGGCCAAACCACACTAACAGCTTGGAGACAGAGAGTCTGGTACCAGCAGGTGCAAGGCCAACTACCCTGGTCACCAGGTAGTCTCATGATCTGTCAATCATAGTTAAGGGTTAGACTATAAAAGGTTCAACAACTGCCCTAGAGGGTGCTCGCTGAAATATCACTCTATATCAGTGGTTCTCAACCTTCCTAATGCCGTAACCCTTTAATACAGTTCCTCATGTTGTGGTGACCCTCAGCTGCTCTCTACAGGTGTGACTGGTCTACATATGTGTTTTCTGATGGTCTTAGGTGACCCCTGTAAAAGGGTTGTTTGACCCCCATAGGTTGAGAACCACTGCTCTACATGAAAACATCTGCTGCTCATGTATGCTCTGCATCTACTTTTGGTTTCCTTTCTGTAAGCTTGGCCACCTCGTGGCTTCTGTGACTATTTGTAAATAAACAGACTTCAGTTCTACAAAGAGTGTCTGACTTCCTGGAACTGGGCTACACTGATCCATCTCCTCTTAACTTCTTAATGCAAGGTAATAAAAATGTTGTTAATAGTATTGTGGGATTTGCCCCGTGATACAGAAAAATTAACAGTTATCCCATCTTTTTTTCTGGGAAAAAAAGATAGTATTTATAGTCCTTCTTTCTCCAGATTTCTCCTGAAAAAACAACCCAAAGAGATTGGAGCTAGGAGCTGAGATTATATTTCCATGGCTAGCATGTCCTTGACCTTCAGATTTTAGTACATCAAAGGCAGGTTACAACTACTGTCATATTTATGGTTTATTCCTTGAACTTCAACATTTGTCTGTAATCAGGTGCAATCATGAAATTTAAAAAACTGTAAATAAACATTATGCACTGATATAAATTTAAAACTCACTACCTTCATTCCTTGCAATTAATCAACAGCTATCTGCATACTAATTGACTGCTCACAAGCCAAACATCCCTTTATTATATATTTATTTATTTTCTCCCACTCAGTATCATCCTTTTTAGCACCCAAGCTTGAATTGCATTGTAAGGACGCTTTTGTCTCTCTCTGCTCAGCCCTGCAATGGAAACCCTTCCCAACAAGTTAAAACTTTGCCATTTGAAAAGCACAATTGACCCAACAGGTCCAAAAAAACCCCCAGAGTGTATATTTTGATCACAGGATAGACCTAAGGCAATTATTAAGAAAATTGAGTTTTTAAAAAATAAACTATTGTAGCTTTGGAGGCCTCCTTTACAATTTTCCTCTTTCATTTTTTTTGAGATACCACTGTTGGACATTAAATCCATCTGGTTCAGTTCCAAGCTGACACTGGAAACAACAGAGAGGCTGAGGGCTGATTGGAAAGAAAGTTTAATGATGAAAAGAACTACCAAGGTTTGTGGCTCTGGTGCAGCTGACAAAATGGTTGAATGGGAGGATGGATCTTTATAGGTTTCTGTGACTTTGAAGTTTGACCTCTTCTGGGGTGGTGCAATGAAGGGGCTCGTGTTCTGAAAGGGTGTTGGGCATTTCCTATTGTGGCTAATGGCTTTCATCCGTGTTGGATCTTTGGTAAGGGCCAGCTTTCTAAGCCTACCATTCTATCTTTGTTAACTGTCAAACTCTGCTGCAAGGAGTTTTGAAATATCCTGTCTTGAATGGATTTCTGCCAGCATTATTTGCTTTGCTTATGAATAGAGCCATCTAGATAGTTGGTTTCCCCTTTCAATAAGTTCTTTATCTCCTTAAGTGCTGGCATCTGCTGTGGGCTATTAAGAAATACTGGGGGCTGCTTTCTGTCTTTAAGAGCATGTTTCTCCATTTCTCCTTTAGGAAAATACAATATTCTGCCTTTTTAATATTTCCCAAAATATTTCATTCTTCTGGGGGTGGGGCTTCCCACACCATGTTACTTTTTCAAGTATCTTTTCTCTTAATTGCAGCCACTCTGGGCAGATAATCTTTGAATTCCACTTTCCCTGAAATTACTAAAGAATATTTACTTGCTTGTTCCTTTGTGAATGCAGATCTATTCTTGCCCATGAAATATATAAGCAGCTAGGAAGATGACAACATCTGAAGAAAATGATCAACTGCTAAAGTAGTCAGAAGGAATCGTTAGAACTTTGTTCATATAATTTATATTGACAAACTTTTTCTTGATCTGAGAATAGCTCATATACATTTATCATTGACAGCTGCAAACTGAATAAACATCCATTTATCCTTCCTATTTTTCCCCATCCTTGACAGGAAAATAATAGGATGGAACTTCTGGATCTTTGCAGAATTTGTGAGCCTGGTATTACTACACATGATAAGAATTCCATTTAAAGTACAGGTATAAATGGGAACAGCCTAAAAAGAAATAGGCTCAGCAATTTCTTTAAGTCAACAACTGGAAAAAAAAAAGTCAGGAAAGGTATTTCTTCACTTCTCTGATTCTATTGGAGATACCATTTTTAATCTTGATATTCAGAATTTACTAGAACTGATTTCCATAAGCATATAAATACATTTCTAGATTTAAACTTTGGATAATTTCTTTACAGAAAGTTTGAAAGTGTTTCTGTATGCATCTTTTTCTTTTTAAATTTAATAGATCGTTACTAATCATTTCAACTTCCTGTGTAATTATTTATGGGTACAAAAATATTCATAAAAATTCATAGTTAAGGTTTCTGCAATATATAAAGGAAATTTCCAAAGTACCCATCCGTAACTAAATGTAGATTTATTTCTTTAAATAAAACTAATCATGTACAAAATAAAATACAATAAAATCATACACATGATTTATTTCACATCACATGCCTTTAAAAAATAAAACTATTTTAAACTTCATAATGTAACAAATTTTCTTTCTCTTTGGAAGAATTTACATAATCAAAGACTACAGTAAATTAATTTCCCACATCTTCTTTAAAAATGTATTATTTTTGTTGTTTTCTTAAATTAAAGCTTAGAGTAGGGTTCTATTTTAATTTTATTCCATTTACAAACTCTTCCTTTACTGATTTTCAGAATAGAATTTTCATCTATGTCTGAGGCAAGGTTATTACATTCTACCATAGATAAAGGCATTTTATAGGCCTAAGAGATATTATAAGTATATGAAATAATGCAATACTGGGAATAGGATATTTGTGAATGCTAGCAGACAGGAATGCAAGTGAACAGGAACAGTAGTTTAGTTCAAATTACTTCATTACACGCTACCTATACAGAAAACTCTATTAATAGTCAAGGCAAATTGATGCTAGATAAGAGTTGATGGAATTCAAGGGGGACTGAACTTAGATCTCTTGTGGGAACATAGCAACTCCTAACCGATGATGCATTTCATCCTCGGGCTCATTCTGGTCATTTCCTACAGACATGGTCAGTGAGGTTACATGCCTTTACCACTGAATTAATCTTGTTTTTCTCTCTTTATTTATTGCTATCAGGGTCTGTTGAAAATTCTGAAGGAAATAAGTCCAGCAAATCATTGCTTACCATGTCCATCCAACTTGAACTGGAACAATTTTCATCGCTAAGCAGTTCAATCAATGACCTCATGCTTTATGAATGTATCATTTAACAATGAATATTCTGGCCTCAATTACCATCATTAAGTGAGGACTTAACTGTAATTTGTCTGACCATGATGCAACACTTTGGCTACTATTTGTAGTGGATGACTGAAAAACCTCTGAATGTGAAGAACAACAGAATATTGTCAGAGAATCATTTATGGTTCTCTTTTAAAGCAATGTTTCCTTCAACAAGTTTATTATAAGTAAATACAAATTCCTACAATTGCCCAGCTATCATGAGAAGCTGAAGTCCACTCATCTTAAAAGTTGCCAGTGTTAGGGAATGCTGTCTAAAGTAATATATTTTGGTTAGGAGTTCTTCTTTCTTTCTGTCAGTAAATTAAAACATATATTTCAAGAAAGGCAGCAACTTCCATTTTCCCTACTTACTCTCACTGAAAAATGCACATCTCAACATGTGTAATATTTATTATAATCTCTTGAGAAAAACTAAAATACCTTCTTGCAAAAAAAATGAAAAGCTCCGAAGAATTTTAAAATATCAATATTATCAACATCTGCTATTCTGCTTGTTGTATAATTCATGGTAGAGCTTTTTAAGAAAAACTGTACTTTGCAATGGCATCATACCAAAGTCCATGTTCTGATTATGTTCAGAACATGGAGGAAAGTATTTTAACTTACCCAAGTTTCTTTTTCTTTTTTCCCCATCAGCTTAATGTTTGGATATGTTGCAAATAGAATATAGAAAATCATTTTCTTATATTTGTTCAGACCAAAATTTAATCATGCCAAAATTAATGATCTAAAATGATCCAGCAATTATGTTAAAGGCAGCAGTCATGCACATCAGGTGATAAGGATGCCAGGGATTAAGCTACACATAACTTCGCTCATATACGAAAAGGTCACTGGCTGAGATTACTGAAATTTGATTAGATATAGGACCTTGTGCTTAAAATCAATGCTTCCTTGACTTTGGCATTTCTGCTCTGAGTCAGACACTCTCCTGGGGCCTTGGCTTTAATCATGGGATGTAGCAATGTAACATCTCTTCCAGAGCACAAAGATACCTAGAAATTAGAAAGGATTTACAGGTCAAAGCAGAGTAACTTCAGCAATTGGTATAAATGAAGTAAGGCTGAAAACCTGAAGGGGAAGTTGGTAGTTGCAATTGTGGAGAAAAAGCAGCTATCAGGATGGTGAAAAGCTTAAAAGAAACCCTAGTGATTTTTACAGCTTTCAAATTGTTTTCAAGAGGTCTCTAATCAAAATGGCTAACTCTCCACATCTCTCCCCACCCCCCGCCCTGCTGACTCTGCATGGACTTCGGACCATGACTACAAAGTGGTAACAAAAAAAATGGAATCTAAGACAATAATTTAATGGTACAATTAAAAAAAAGATCCAAAGTAGGATTTAAACATACAACTTTCCTAGAATGTGAAACTAATAGATAGGGAAAATAATAAAAGTTCCTTAACAACTTCATTTATCTCTCTGTTGGTTTGAGCTTAACATGTGCTCTAAAAGATGTTTAGTTTTATTCATTTTCCTCATCAATTAAGTCCAACTCCTGCTCCTTCCTCTTGCCCTCCCCATCCCAGCATTTCAGTTGAGAGCAGTGGGACAAAAAAGGAGGCAAATACAGGATCCTAAAAATGCTGAAAATGGTTTTCCTTTTTCTGTTTTGTGGATTAAACAGTTTTAAAGTTCTAAAATCTGCTGCATGGTAGATAAAAAAATGTTTTGATTAATTGGTGCCAGATTTTTCAAAAATATTACTGAATTAACAAGGCAATTTTAATTGTGAAAGTGGTAATCTTAGACATTATTACTTGGTACTTAAAAATGTATTAATAAAGGGCATACCTTATAAGCAGTGCCTGTGAACTATCTGGAAAACAGGAAATGGTTATATGCTATGTACCAAGTATGTATTTGTGTTAATTTCTCTTGATCTGCAGGCATCTACTGGAGTCAGGGAAATTCAAAACAACATTCCCAATGACAGATTGAAGACTCAACACTTTTTAACATGCAGTGCATGTGGAAAACATATGTCAAAGGGGTGGGGATTTGATGACATGGTTGTGATTGCCATTTTGCCATGATGACATTTGTGAATATCTCTGGTGGGATATTCAAAGAATTTTACTTCAGTATTATTTCTTTTGCTTTGGATACATTCAGGTTTACTTGAGAACGAAGTGGAGCTTGCTAAATTCTTCATTCACTGGAACTAGACTGCATGTTCAGTTGATCTCTTTATTAATAGATTGTGTATCCAGAAATGTTGCTGCATGAATAGTGGCTGAATCTAACATAGCCTTGTTAATACTGGGCCTCCTGATTTCTAAAATCAGAATTATTTCCCTGCTTCTCAGAGGAGACAAATTTGCATCAGTTTTGCTCGTTTTCCCAACTTTATTGCAACTTCCTGGGGAGAAGGAGCAGATGGAGAAGAGGAAATTTAGGATGTAAATATTGTTCTTCAGAGATAAATTCTGAGATATACTCAGCATAGAAAGTCATGTAGCCAACCTAGGAAACTCAGAGAAGAGGAATATTGCAAACAAATGCTGTGATCAATGTGCTTGTAGAAGGTAACCATCCACTCAACATTAGGAAGGTAGATATCGAGACATGAGTACTGCACTTAGTACTGCACTTAGTGGTGGCACAAGGACACAAAGAAAGGCAAAGGCATCTTGACTTGTCTGTTCAGGATAGTGCATTATGATAAAGACTCATCTATTCTTGTCTCTCTGTTCTTTATAAATACTCTTATGTTGATGTGAAAAAAGTGACCACGATTCTTTTTTTTTTCAAACTGCAATTATGAAAGGCCACTCTAAATTATCCAAAGCTTTTTCTTCATCAAGAAGGATCAGAACCACATTCGGGCTTCCAAATGTTTATATTTATCTCATCAATAACATTCAGAATAAATATGCCATTGTTTCTATTATTTGGAATACTAGTTAGCAAATTGCTTTTGTTGTAGGAACCTTTTCGATGTTATCTCAAATATATGTTGCCTGTTCTTTATACAATTAATTGGCCAACAATTTATCTGCTTTATTGCCTTTTTCAAAGTATTTCTCTTTGGTAAAATTCAGCTGTTTGTATGTTTTGTTCACACTCACTCTATAATGATTCTGTATTTATCTCATGTTATAAAACTGTAATTGTGTTGAGTTTATTCCTGGATTCTAATTGTTTCAGATCATTCAATAATGTATTGTTATGGTTTTTATATGGCTATTCTTTCTATTTCACGTGAGAAAAATAATTTAGCCTCTTACCACCTCATGCTGTAGATAAGGAGAGATCAGTGGTTTAGTTTATTGAGAAGAAGATGCTTAATTCCTGGTAACATTTCAGTTGATATACAATTTTACTGATGTTAATTTATTGAGTCTCTATAAGTTTGATCTGGAAGTTCCTCTATTCAATCTTCTAATTATTAGATTATGGTCTGTATAAGCAAGAGTTGCCACCTCCATGTCTATAAAACTGATTAACAGTGAATTAGAAATCTAATCCATATCCATCCTTCAAGTTTGATAAATGGAAAAAAATTATAAGTGTGCCATCTCTCTGTTTCTATGCTTCTAGGAAGATAACTGTAATGGAATGTATGAATGACCTCAGGGAATAGGGGAAGAGATGTTGCCTAGGAGACAATTAGTCAATAGTGGTTTAATGATCAGATTAAAAAAAAATTAGGATGGACCTGTCCTAAAGGATGAAGGAATTAAAAACGGCGGCAGGCGCTTTCTGCTTTCAGACCTGCAAGATTGTGTTCATGTAGCCTAACAACAAAGTCAAATTCATTCATCTAATCCTGTTTTCTTTCTGGTTTATCTGGGAGAAATGACAATATCAGTAACATATACATTAAAATATTTTAAATATTTGCTTCTTGTAGATATAATAATTTTACCATGCATGGGAAAAATTTACATTCAGATCTCTAGTGATTAAGATATCTGCCTCAAGAAGTGATTTAAAAGATCTTGTCATACAAGTTTGTTTTCTTATCATTTGGAATATAAATTGAAATAACTGTTATTTTTAGATTCAATCTGAAACTGTACTAGTATGAATCTATGTTCATCATCATGAATTTGTTTCTTTAGAATCCATGGTAATATTTTTACATTTACTCAATTTTTTCCTTCTATCCAAAGCCACATGGTTTAAATTAATGACCACATTTCAACAGATTTATAAGATGACTTTAATGTGTGTCTTTTAAAACATATACATGTTTTCCCCAATATTTTGATTTGATCCATATTAACAACTCATAGTTAACTTGTGAAGAGTTACCAGCTCATTAGTCCAGTTCCTGAAGCTCTATCTGTTCTCAGTCTTCATTATTACAGATAAGGACTCAAGATATCTCTTAGCATGTTCAACAGAGTACACAAAAGTCTTGCCTGCATCCTCAAAGTAGCCCATCTGTCTCTAATCTTTTTTATCCAGAGGAACTGTTGTAAAACATCTCAGGTTTCTTCTCTTCCTAAGTATAGCTGGCAAAATCTCAATTATAATATCCAAAAGTTTTAAAGGACTTTCACTTATTTTTATTATCAGCATTACCTTTTTCTTAAAATATGAGAATTAACAGCTATTTATTATGACAATTTTCTCCATCAAATTGCTCAAGACTTTATTTTGTAAATTTCCTGAATTTCCAAAGCTTATCATCTATGTGCGGTCAGAATCAGTCTTAATAAATCCTCACTTTCTTTTTCCAGATTGTCTTATACCAAAATCCACAGACATGGCTTTAATTAAACCATTTTAAAATTGTTTTGCATAATTCTTTTACTAGTCCTATTTTAGCTTCCAAATTGTTCAATTTTCTTTGCTGAGACTTCTAAACTAAAGATCTGGTGTTCCAGTTATAATTACTTAATAACTTTATCCTGATGGTCTTGTTGAGTCATTGATTTGTCATGTTGGTCCTAAATATCAGATTTTAGAGAGTAGATATTTGTTTCCAGATTTTTATTATTTATCATTGCGTGCAATTCAACAGTAAAACCTATTCCTATTTTTAAAGAAGAAAGGAACCTCTTAACATCATCTAATTAATGTTAGCTACATTCCAAAATGGAATGAGAGCAGTTGGGAAGTGAAAAGGATAGTATTGTTATCTATGCCATGCTATTTGCTCATTTAGGTAATTATAAATCCCCTGATATTCCCCTGACATACCCAATACCCAAAACACATTTCCCACTTTATGAGCTTTTCCATAATGTTTCCTGATTTGGTTCTATTTTGTTTTAGAACTGTTTTTAATATTAAATATATTTTATTATAAAGGGCATTGCTATTTTAATTCCTATGATAATAAACCTGGAATAATAGAGTCCCTTGATATTAAAATGCAATTTTGGTGAAGCTTGCAGAACATGGGAGGAGAAAAATCACATGCAAGACAAGAAATTGGAAAATTCTGAGGAATTTAGAATTCCTATGGAGAAATACTTCACAAAACCAACTTGATATTAAAAGGAAAAAGAAGATTTCAGGTACCAGCCCATACATTCTTACGTTAGACTTAAACGAATTTGATTTCCAGAGATCTAATACTTCTTTTGCCATCTGATTTAGGAGCAAAAAAATGAAAAAAACAATGAATTGCATAAATTCAACCATTTTGCTAGAAGTTGCATATTTAATCTACTCTTATTGTATGAAATCTCAAGAGGCATGGATAAATATGATATGTATATTTTCATACAATACAATTGAAACATGTGAGAATCAAATATATTGTATTAAATATTTTAGGTATAGCCTAAACATTATTTTTATTTTTCCGCAGGATAAGTGGTCAGTACAGTTACTGCAATGGGCAGTTAGCAGGATAATACTACATTCTTTATCTACTTTTATTCTAAAAAAAATTTCACCTAAAATATTAAAAAGTATCAAACTTCAATTTACGTTAATGTTTGGTGTGTGTGTGTGGGGGTAGATTTCAAAAGGAAAGTAATGCAGGGGGAGTTTTCCTTCTACAATTGAGATGACATGGTTCTGATTCAAAGCCTGTTTTCTGAAGCAACATTGGGTCAGTATCTGACATATGTAACATGGGAGGTAAGATAAGATAGTCAAAGGGGGACAGGGCAGATATAATTCATTTATTTTATGAAACACAGGTTACTTTCTTCCAAAGTATTTCATATAACTCCATACACATAGCATTGCAAACTACCATATATTGATGTTATGCAGCAGGTTGAATGCCATAAGCCTTTCAAGTCAAAGGAATATATTCACAATAAATGTACATGGTCTATATAAACATTTAAATCAACCATTCGTTCGTTTAGAAATGCATAATCAAGACGACTGAATGGTAGGAAAAAACCACAACATAATTCATAGACAGAAATAAATCCTTGCAAATTAATGTGATTTATATACCCCCAAATCCAAATGCTGTAGAGAAGTCCACTGTTCTTACTTCAGTAATTTTAAATGAGCTATAGGTCTGTGTGACACATTAAACCCTATTGCACTTGGGCATATACCTGTAAAGGAGAGAGTGGGTACAATGGGAGGTTTTATGCTTGGTTAAACAATGTATCTGAACTAATGGCTGGTGTATGTTTCCTAGAAAAATAATGTTAAATACTAAAGTGGTCACAAAAGGAACCTGTTCCTGAAAGAGTGTTTTTGCTGCTTCATTTTTGTGGGATTTTACCAGTGGTGGGATTCAAAAAATCCCACCACCGGCTTGCTAATTTGAGGGTGGGGGGGGCATGCATGTGCATGCATGCGTGCACACCCTGCCCTACCACCTCCACCTTCTGTGCATGTGCAGAAGCCTGGTAAGTAAAGCCAGCTTTCTTCTCTTCCCCCACCCTCCGTTCGGTTGTGGGCTGTGGATGCGGAAGGCGCAGGTAAGTGCTTCTCCACCCGCAGCTCACAACTGATCGAGGGGGGGGAGGGAGAGAAGAAATCCAGCTTGACTTGTGCATGTGAGCGGC
>JANHFR010008538.1:6966-19646 GCA_032468015.1 Mimophis mahfalensis | reverse complement strand
TTGAAAACCCTGTTATTTACATCTGCTGGCCTGGACTGAGGGATTTTAACCGTTTAGATTTTAACTTGTATGTGAGGCGTTTCCTCTAATATTTGGTTTTAATTTTTGCATTTTATGTTTTTAATGCCCTGTAAACCACCCTGAGTCCTTCAGGAGAAGGGCGGTATAAAAAATAAAAAATATAAATAAATAAATAAATAAATAAATAAATAAATAAATAAATGCATTTTAAACACTTAGTTAGCCTGATATGTAATATAGATGGTGATAGAATTATAGGGGATGTAATGATATAAATTTGGTTAGAAGGGAAGGAAGAATAGAAAGTAAGTTTATAAAATTGTAGGTGTCAGGCAACTATTGTCTGAGAACACTAATGTTGTGATTACTATTACTATTATTTGGAAGGGAGGAATGGGTAATGGAATGATATGTTTTTTGGAAACATCAGAGATAAATTTAACTAAACAATTTAACTGATTCATAACTTAAAAGATTAATTTGGTTCTTGGAGTTTGCTGGATGTTTTATATAAGCCAATGGGAAGAATTTAAATCTGACACCCACATTAGACAATACCTGATACTAATTTAGATTGATTACAGATTGTAATGACATAAATGAGTTAACATAATTTTAAATGAAATTAACTAAGTGGCAGAGAATGTTTATGGAATATAATAAGAATACATAGAAAGTTTGTATTCTCTGAACCAGTCAAAATTATCACTACCGGTTCTCTGGATCCTGTTGGAACTGGCTGAATACCACCTCTGGATATGATACAATATGAAATGGACTGTTACTAAATCAACTGATGTTATTGCACCCTGAAACAACTCTGTTCAAAAAGCTATTTGTATGTCAAAGAAAACCAATAAAAAAGCTTTGGGGGGAAAAACTTCTTTAAGGATTGAAGGAAATTCATCCAATGTAATAAAACTTGAAGTTCTGAAGGTTCCTGATCTCTGAGAAGCAATTAAGCAGCAATTTCCAAAATTGATGAGAAAAGGAAGAATGTCGATAAAGGGTCCATAAAGGCACCAATTGGTATTTGATCAAATTTCCTTCATTTCCCAGAACTCTAAACCCACCAAGATACTGTCTTCTCATGAGGAACTCCATTTGTGAGGAACTCCATGTCGTCTCCCTACCCAGAGTGGAATCCCAAAGAGATAGTCCATTTGCTGGCCTTTCTCTCCATTATCTTTTCATCATTTTCAATCCACAATTTCTACCCCTGAAATACTCTATCCTGCAATAAGGTCTAGAAGCAGATATTTTAGTGAGCAGATAACTTGCCCAATTAAATTTGTTAATCAATATATCACTTTTCAGATCTAAAAGGTTCTTAAAGTTGGGGAATGTTTAATCCTTTAAATACAAATGACTGCCCTTTGTTCACAAATATCCTACAGTTACATTTCCTCAATATTCACTTGTAGATAAGCCAAGGGTACGAAAAAGAAAGGGCAAATAAACATATGTTGTTAGGGCAAAAAGAGAGAAAGTAAGTATAAAAATGTGCGTGAGGGTATCACTAGAGAAGATTTCTTGAATATAAGAAAGTTTAGGAAACCTGTCAGGAGGAGAATTTGCCCTGTTTGCATAGAGAAACCTTATAATCTGAGCTAGTGAGCTTTTGTCTGTATTCTATTTTATGTAATTAAAATGTGTGCCTGCATTTGCTCCAGTGCTATGCAAATATTTAGCTGCAGGCTAGAAGATTGCAAGTCAACATATCCTTGGGTGGTTCTCAGTAAATTAGCTAGTGCCTGCACATCTGAAATGCTCATAGCAATCTTTGTTCTCTGTGTTGATTCCCCCATGTTCTTCATTTCCAGCTTCCTCTCTCAAAAGGAATCGTCATTACATTCAATCTTTTTCACATTCATCCCCTCTTACATCATGTTCCATGTATCAGGTTGATTACATGCAAATATGCATGAAAAAGGAGAAAGGGGCAGCTGTTCGGCTTTTAAGAAGGAGGATGCTTTTTGAAGTGGTTAAACTAGTTTACCAGAAATTGCTAAACTGCAACTTCCAGCAAGCCCAACCAGCATGGACAATAGTGATGGAGTTGGTCAGTAATGGAAAGGTTGGAGCTCAAATATATAAAAATAAAAGAAGCAGTCTTCACCAAAAGGCACATGTACTACATCAATTGCTGGAAGTAACAAAGTACCTGCTTTCAAGAAAGTTGATACCTTTAAATACCTATGCAGCATTTGTCAACAACTTCAGTGTGGAAGAGACAAATTAAAGCTGTTTTTTATTAGGTTCTTAAGAGAGCAAGTATATTTGTGCAGTTTGCCAGCATCAGAAGTAACAACTATATATGTTCTGCATTAACATCTTTAAAGCTAGATGCTGTACATCTTAATCATCTAAAGAGAGACATCTCTCTTCAAAGCTAAGATTTCTCTTGCTTTATGGCTTATAGATTCATATTTACAGAGAAATAGGACCAGGACATGTTAGACTCTGCTACTTTAGATTGTGGCTAAAATTGATTTTTAATGAGGAATCTGGTTGTGTAATCACATCAATATTCTTTCTGTGTTTTGAATTAATCAACATAACTCATGTCATCACAAAAAAAAACAACATAAATTTCCAGGAAACATTTACAAGCACAGCAATCTGGACAAAGTCTATCAGTACGAAACAATCTGACCATGAATGTTTTTAATAAAGTTCTGCAAACATAATATATATTTGGATCCAAAAAATTGATATTTATGCCTACTCATAAATATTGACAAATCCAGCATTATTTGATAGGCACCATGGATAATTTCCTTGTAGGAAACATTCTGATCAACTTGTGATCATTAGATAAGAGTGTGGAAATATTGCAGATGTATGTATGTATTTATGTATGTCTGCATTTACTGTATATGTGTGTGTATTTTCAACAAGCATACATGACATTCTGTATAGTGCTAGTTAAACGTTATCTGATTGTAATAACAACTAAGTTAATACATATTAGAGTCCAACCCTGCTTTCAAAAACTGTTCATCGATGGTTCCTCATCAAATTGGAGAGAACCATCAAGTGTGGTAGCATGAAAATTGGTGCTGGATTTTCAGTTCTTCAGTATTTGTCTTAATGAACTAAATGAAAAAGTGGAGTGATTGTTTATCAAGGACCACATTAGGTGGGGTAACAAATACTTTCCAAAACAGAAATAAAAGAGAAGATTAGTAAAATATACTGCATGAAAAGAGTAATGGGTTTTTTTTAGATTAGCTTTCACTTATTTATTTATTAAATTTATATCCTGCCCATCTCACTATTCAAAGCAATTCCATACATATTACTTGATTATGTGCAATCTGGTTGGTGTCCATTCTTAGCAATGATATAGATAAAACTTCTTCAGTCTGAATTGTCCCCAGTCTGTCTCTTCCAGTCTTCGAACAAGGCAACCATCACTGTCTAATCTAGTCCATCCATCTTGTTGTTGGTCACCCTCATTCTTTCTTTCCATTTTTCCAAGCAATATAAACTGTAAGAAAGATAGAGGTTTGCACAATAAGTCCCAAACTTGATAAATGGATCTGGGGATTTGTGGCTAAAATAAGAAGTCTGGATTCATTTGGTCTATTAAACATTGGTTTTTCTATGACATTCATAGGAGTCTTCTCTAACACCAAAATTCAAAAGGTTTTCTATCCTGCTTCTTAAAAATCCAACTTTCCCTTCTATAGAATATAAAACCACTGTCTGTGTGATTCTAGTTTTTGCAGATGTAAACCCGTAATGGTATTTCAGTATATTTCCCAGGCTTTCCATTGCTACTTTACAAAGCCCTAGTCTGCACCATATTTCTTGACTTTATTGTTGATAGTTAATTCTCAAAACAGAAGCTGTCTACCAGTTCAACAGCTTGGTTGTAAATTCTAAGATTGTTGCTATACTGTTGTCATTAGATTGGTCTTTTTATATTTAATCTTAGTTCCATTTTTTTTTCATTGTGCTCCTTGATTTTCAATACTAGAATTTCCAGTTTATTTGCAGGACTAATGTCATCAGCCTAGTGCAGTGCCGATTGCTGATGATTCTCTGCCCACTTTTAAAATTTTGCTTCCCTTCTCCCAGGCCATCCTTCCCCCATACATATTCAGCATAAAGTTGGAATAAATAAATTATGAGAGGTCTTGTCACACTCCTTTGACAATTTCACCATGTTCTATTTACTTTGTAACTCTCTGTCCTGTAAAAAGGTTTTACAAGAGGATGATGGCATGCCCTGACTTCTAATTCCATACTTTATCATGGCCAACACATTCCAAAGTCTTTATGTAATGAACACATCAGATATGATCTTTTTTTATTCTTCGAATTTCTGAATTATTCAGCATGCTTCAGAAATAATGTCTCTTGTTCTCAGTCTTTTCTAAAACCAATCTGAACACCTGGCATCTCTGTCTCTATGGAGAACTCTAATCCATGTTGGATGATTCAAAACAGTGTTTTGCCAGCAAATGAAATTAAAGATATTATGTGACAGTTTATGTGCTCTGCTAAATCTTTTGTCTTTGGCTTTGGTATGTAGACTGACTTGTTCCAATCAGTGAGCCATTGTATTTTTCTCCAGATTTGCTGCGTTGTTTGGTTAGAACTCTTCCTGATTTGGTCATTTTTTTATGTTGTTTGCCATATTTCTGTAGACGTTTTCTCTATCCCAAGGCTTCCAACTTGGTAGTGACTTAAATGTTGACATACGTAACTACTCTTCTGAAATTCACTATCCCTTTTCTACCTTTGTTTGATTTTCTTTAAAACATCTCCTATCTTACCATTGTTGTTGGAAACTACTTCTGAGTTGGAGATCTTTTGAAAAACCTCATTTTTCTAGATCTATTTCCATTTTTATGTCTTTACAGATGTCAATATAATACTGCTTCTTGCCTCTTCTAGAAGCTCTCACTAATTTGGTACTAGAGGAAAAAAACAGCAGTAATCTGTGCTCTGCTGAATGCTAGGGATATAGAAAATCCAGCTCTTTCTCAGTAGTATGTTGAGGGTGAATTGAGAATCCATTATCCAATACTAAAGCATCAGCTACTTTATCTTGTCTATCTATGTGGTTTCTTGGTAAAATATAGAAGAGATATACTGTTGTCTTTTCCCATGCAGTAGAAAATAATTTCTTTGGAGTTATCATTATAGCGATCATCAATCTCCAACATATTCTTATATCACTGCTGTCCAGTGCAAGTGTTTGCTTACTTTAACTGAGCAGTGGGGATGATCTTCAAGCCTAAGGTCACCATGTGGTAAGATGGACAGCAAACAAATTTAATGAGTGAGTTGAGTGAGTGAATGTAACTGGTAGAAATATATTTTGGCATACAGTCGTAGGTTTCCTGACTTATCCCTTTCAGGAATACGCTACCACCACTAACCATAATGCGATAGCAATAGCAATAGCACTTATATACTACTTCATAGTGATTTACAGCCCTCTCCAAGTGGTTTACAAATTCAACATATTTACAAAGTCAGCAATCTGGATCCTCATTTTACTGACCTCAAAAGGATAGAAGGATGAGTCAGCTTGGAAACTCAGGATCAAACTCTTGGCAGTGAGCTGGGTTAGCCTGCGTGCAATACTGCATTCCAACCACTGCACCACCCTAGCTCATAGAAAGGAAATATTTTTATATATGCAGATTTAATGCAAATTTATCAATAGGATGTTATTTCCTAAGCACTTAACAACTTCATTATCCTTGTGTGTCATAGATCAATAGCTTCCCTTTGTTGTGGAGTCACTGTCTGCATTTTGACAGGCATTTTCTTAACATTTAACATTTACATTTTTTGTTGTATATATTTAATAGCTTGTTTTTATGTAAAACATTCATCTTCTCTTATAAAGGATGCAGCTGCTTATATATTATGACATTGTTTCCTAACTCACAAAGATAAAGCTAATCGTTTATAAACCTTCTACTTATACCATAACAATTGCAGATAAAGAGTTCAATAAATCATATATTTTTGTGAAACTGTGGTAATAAAGCAGCATGGATTAAATCTGGAAATCTCTGTACAGAGTTAGCTAAATAAATTATGTCAACATTCTATTCAATAAGGTTCAGCTTAGGAAAACAACAGTAGTGGAGAGAAATGGTGGTGTAGTTCAGTGGCCCTCAATCTTTTGGGCACCAAGGATTGGTTCCCTGAAGAAAGTTTTTTTCATGGACCAGAGGGACCGTGGTTTTGCACACTGTTCCGTACTAGGCCAATAATGAATGCTCCCAGTTAGTTTTTAAAGACAAATGATAAAGCTACTCAAACACAAACTTTGAATCCATAGCAAGAAATTAACAATCCAAAATGTTTGCAGAAACACCGTTCTTCAAACAAGAAGCAAGATTCCAGAATTTACCACACAAAGTTTGATCCAAAGCAACAAGTTGTTCTCCTCAAATGTCCCTCCCCATTCTCACCCTTTTATGTCTTATGGGGAGTGGTCACCTGTAGCCTGGCCTCCCAATTGGTCTCTTTTCCTTTTCTGCTGTTGCCTGCATGCTTGGATATTAATCATGGGCTCTAATTGCCCTGCTCCACTGCTATTAGATGCAGATGACCCCTGATAGCTAGTAGATGGCTTAGCCTCAGTCATAGCTTCTTCAGTCAGCCCTTCCTTTGCATCCAAGCCTGACTCAAGTTCTCCCTCAGAGTCAGACTCAGCTGCCAACTCCGCAGGACACTGGTGAGCCACAACACATGCTGCCTGCCTCCATGGAGCAGTGGATTGGGACCCCTGTTGTAGTTCATACAACTTCCCAGTACTGAATATTAATGCCTACTATTAATTTCAGTTACAAGATAGGACAAGCATATTACGTTAGCAATATGTAGCCTATTTTCCACCTTACAGTAGGGCAAATCCTAGTGCAGTCATTCTGAAACTACTCAGTGTTTGGCTCTGACATTGCTTGGAAGCCCTTCTGGTACCACCTTGAATTACACTACTTTAAAAAAAGAGAAAAAATGGCCTCAATGAATAAATAAATGAAAACTGTGATATCCTATGTCACGTTATCAGACCATCAGAGCCATCATTGTTTGCTGTAGTTTTCAAGTTCTGGGATATTCCTTAAAAAAGTCATAGTTCAGGTGTAGGAGGCTTAAGGTTGGTTTCTAGCATCAGTTTTAAGTTTTGAAAGTGTTAAATGCAGCCTTCCCAGAGTCTAGAGCCCTGATGATGTTACCTAGTTTAGGGAACGAAACATCTGCAAGTAAACAACCAAGCTCGGAGATCACTGAGGACCTCTCACTGGATCAGGTACGTACAAAACTGTGCTCTCCTTGATCTCATTCACAGGAAGCTTTCTCAAAGATTGTATTCCCATACCAATTTTGAAATATCCCACTTCCTACCCACTGCACTGGTACATAGAGAATTGTGTGCAGGGGAAGGCTCCCTTCAGGGGCAACTTCTCTTCCCCAGCTCCATAAGAAAACACCAGCCTGCCATCTTCAGGCTCTCTTTGATGTTTTGATCAGTCAACTTTTGGGGTTTAGCATGTTGTCATTTATTTAATACTAGCAAGAAGAAGATATCTGTTTACGAAGTCGAAAGCACTCAGCTTGAACTAAACTAGAACCAGAGATGCTTTCTCTTTTTTCACCCTACTTTATTTATTTTTTTCCTTGGTAATTTTCTACTGCCAACAATCCTGAGCTTGAGTTGTTTTTCTTTATCTCTAAGTGCCTCGATTCACAGAAGCTTATTGACAACTGCATGTGTTATAAGCAGTCAATGTTCAGGGGGGAAAAACCCCTGAAAGGAAACTCTATAAATAATTTGACAGTGATATTTTCAACGTTTATCCGTTCGCTTACATTAGTTTGACTAACATAAGCACCATTTATCACTGACTTTCCAGATTGTTGTTTTTTTTATTTATTTCTATGCTTCACTGCCCCATTTTATGGGTCCTATTAATGCATAGAAATAAAATGGAACAATAGTATAAGTGTTACAAACAAACCATCTGTGTTGCCAATTACTGGAGAACATGCATGCATTTTTCTACATTCGGAATTCAATTCTATCTTCAAATACTATTGCCAACCCACACCCACACCCCACAAAAACCAATCTAAATGCTACTGAGGTTTAAGTAACGTCAAAGAACCAGACTTGTTTGCAATTCAAGACAAGGTGATGGAACTGTTTCTGGCTATGTAGCTTCAGGGGAGAAGAACAAGGTGTCTGACTCTCTTCACTATGATCAATGCTCTCCTCAAGGGATAAAATCACCAATTACAAATTGCTGTGAAAAAGAAATGGGCAATTGCTATAGGCTTCACAAGTAACCATACACCATTTACTTATTCTTGAAATCAATACAGATATTTGGAATATTAGGCAAGGCAGGAGTGTCCCTTTAGCCCTTTATATGGGACTAGACTGCCCATGACCCATTGGAAAGTGTGTAGAGAAGAGCAACAAAGTTGATTAGGGGGCTGGAAACTAAAATGTCTGAAAAACAATTGCAGGAATTGGTAATGTCTAGTCTAGTGAAAAGAAAAACTAGGGAGGACATGAGAGCAGTGTTGAAGGGCTGCCACAAGAAGAGAGGGTCAACTTTTTTTCCCAATGCATCAGAAGGCAAGACAAGAAACAATGGATAGAAATTAATCAAGGAGAGAAGAAACCTAAAACTAACGAGAAATGTCTTGATCACTGAGAACAATCTCCACAGACCTATGATGCACTATTTCACCCAAATAATAAAACAGATACAAGAATTTTAGTAGCACATAGATGAGAATGCTCAGTTGCATATGCATTCTCAAGTTGTTGTTTTTTTTCCAAAACATAAAATAGGCATTAAAAAAGGGTATATATGTAGCTCAGCGTTGAACTTAAAGGTCTTAGTGCTCTCTGAGTTTGGTTGTTTTCATTCCATACCTTCAAATTTCGTGAATTTTGAATTTCATGAATTTGAATTACATGAATTTTGTGAATGTTCAGGAATTTTAGTTCGGAGACTAAGTACCATCATTAGTGCATGTTTACAAGCACACAATCAAGTTCAGACAGCACCAACGAGGCAACAAACATATTTCTTTCGTTTCCTTTACTTCATTTTTGTTTTTCATCTCATTTATGAATGCAGAATGCAACAATGTGGGCAGTTATGTGTGGGGCAAATCAG
The DNA here is from genome assembly GCA_032468015.1 of Mimophis mahfalensis. Classification (NCBI taxonomy): domain Eukaryota; kingdom Metazoa; phylum Chordata; class Lepidosauria; order Squamata; genus Mimophis; species Mimophis mahfalensis. Next base: position 10,455 of record JANHFR010008538.1, on the reverse strand, counting down.
CATACCTTACACCTCTGTTTTATGGCCTACATGGGTTCCTAGTTCACTGCTAGGTTCAATTTAAGGTGTTTGTAATGAACTAGAAAACCCTACATGGTTTGGGGCCAGATGATTTGAAAAAGCACCTTTCTCCACTTACACATACCTACAAGGAATGCCATCTGATGGGATCCAAAAGGAGAGACTTTTCTGCTCCAGTACCCACCCATTGGAACATCTTTCCTGTTGAGGTCAAATTGACTTCAACCTTGCTGTCCTCTGGAATGACCTGAAAACATGATTGACTTGGAAGTCTGGTCGCATAACTTTGGAGCTTACAAACTGGCTCCTAGTATTGCTGGGAAATTGAGTGTGGTCTCCTGAAGATTATTCTGAATGTTTTTAGAATGGTTTTTATTGCCTCTTTAATATTTTTTCTTATTATGCTTTTGGTTGTTTTGTTGTGTTGTTTGGTGTTTGAAACTTTGCATTCAGCTCAGAGTCACTTATGTAAGATATTTTTTATTTATTAAATTTATATACCACCCATCTCTCCAACTGAGTCACTCTGAGCAGCTATATAAATTTACCAAACAAATAAACATATAAAGTTATATAGATCCTTTATAATTGAGTTTTAGCCTGGGACAAAGTAAAGAGAAAGCACTGAAGGTTCTAGTTCAGTGGTTCTCAACCTGTGGGTCAGGACCCCTTTGGGGGTCGAACGACCCTTTCACAGGGGTCGCCTAAGACCTTCGGAAAACACATACTTCAATACAAATACAGGTGTATGTGAGAATAATTTTATGGTTGGGGTCACCACAACACGAGGAACTGTATTAAAGGATATTAGGAAGGTTGAGAACCACTGTTCTAGTTGATGACTTGTAGGGAGCTGAAGTTAGTACATTTCTGGGTCTCAATAGCTTTAGATGCTATTGATAATGAAATAGAATGTTTTAGGGAAGTTAGATCCCAAAATCAGATATGATTACACAAAAAAACAATTATGTATTTATAAAATTGGTACTGGAATCAAAAGAAAAAGAAGCCTAAGATCTTAGGCCCTTTCTGTAGAGTTTTGCAAATTATACTTTTATTTGGTAGGTTAGTGTTAAATTACAGATAATAATCAGTTTAGGACATAGCCATCAATGTAACTGATTAGCTTCACCAATTTGTTCATTCATGCCAACTGAGGAATTCTGGGAGTTGAAGTCCACACACCTTAAAATTGCTAAGGTTGAGAACCACTATTTTCTCTATGCATTTAGCCATTTCCTCAACAACTTCCTCAATTGCTGGAAAGAGACAGAAAAAATTGACTGTGAAGATGTATTTTGCATATACAGTATGTTCTGACTGAGAGCAGCCATGTTATGGAAATTTAGCAGCCAGGTACTTTTTCAAAATGTACAAGAGATTTGCAAGAAAGAGGGATTTTTTTTCTTTTTTATGTAAGTAAGAATATAAAGAGAAGGAACTTGAGTAAAAACTGGTTGGAAAAATTAAGACTGGCTTGTTTCATAAACTTGCTTGGGCTAAGCTAGTGGATGACAATTAAAGCATGAACAGGAACCCTGGCCACCCCAAATCTTATGCTTTTAGTATTTCAGGAAAATGAACCAGAAGTAAATCAATTTATCTCTCCCTCATATGAAATACTGTGAGAACGCAGGCATCTTCAGGTGACTTCAAGCCAGCCCAAAGTCCTTGTGAGGAAATGGCCTTATTCTCTTGAGATTAAATCCAAATTAATTTAATTGCACTTACTTCACACTAAAATCCTGGAGACTACATTTGTGATTTTTTTAATTTAAGGGAATTTTACCCTCTAGCACACCTGTGTCAAACATGCCATGTCATGTTGCCATCACCTGACACTTCACGATGTTTTCCACATTCGTGGAGCTGGGGTGGGTGTGGCCTGCGCATGATGCATCCAGCACACAGGCCACCAGTTTGACACCTCTGCTCTTTATTTTATTTATTTATTTATTCAGCTTCTATAGCCAACCAATGCAACTAAGTGAGTTTGGGAGGCTTACAAATGTCCTTCCAACAGCATTATGTCCACAGAATATCACTTAGATATTTTATTCTCATACATTTTTGGATTCATGACTATTATTGGTGAAGATTATTGGTATGAATTTGCAGAATTTTACTACAGTAGAACATTTAGCTTTCTACTGAAATAGGGGGTCTGTTTATTTGCTGCAGTGACCCATCTGCTAAAACAAGAATTATTTATTCCATCCGTATGTTATCCATAATGATCTAGTACAGGAAAACCATCTGGTCATGTTGCAATTGCTTTTTTTCATATTTGTAATTTGTAGCCATAAACTTAAGGGCATGGTGGTTTGGTAAAAGAATCACACACTGAGAAACCAATGGAATGAATAATACATTCTGAAAATTGTGGTACCTTGAGCTAAAACAAGGCAAGACAAGAAATTCGAAACTTTCATAGACTATGAAAGATCAGGATGGTTTGGCGTCACAAATTCTAATGTTCACCTTCAGGGACAATTACAGTATTCAGAAAGGCTGAACACATCAAAGGTATTCCAAAGCAAGGAAATAATTTAAACTGTGTTTTGACACAGATATTGATTAAGTATAACATACTTCTACCAAGTGATGTCTCGAGTAAATTAATATCCTCTGGTGTGTAATAATGAAGAGAGCTATGAAAATCAGATAAATTCAGGCAATATATAAAACCTCTGGGACAAAATAGGTGAGTAAGCATTTAATTGATCTGTCTATCTATCTATGTAAAGCAGAGGGTGGATGGCGGGCAGGCAGGCGGTGTGTATGTATGTATGTATGTATGTATGTATGTATGTATATGCCACATACGCTCCACAATGGCTGGACCAATCACAACCAAACTTGTAATGCAGGTAGCTTACCCTCCAGTGAAAAATACTATGGGGGTCTCAGATGCTGTTGAGGGGGCTGTGCCCCCTAAAATGACTGCCAGTGCTGACCCCTGCACTGTGGAGATACTTCCAATACTCCACAAGGGGCACCAAAGAGCAACGCCTGGCTCATGTGCAATACAAGCCACTGATATGTAGGCCTTTTGAAACGGAGGCTACCCAGGACAATGTGAGGGCCGAGCAGGGAAGGAGGAGGCAGCAGCAGACGATATGGTGGCCTTTTGAAATGGAGGCTGTGGCCGTCCATAGGAGGCAGCAGTGCAGTTGCTGCAAGAACCTTAGGCCAGGATGAGGTGAGGCCTTTTGAAACCTTAGGCTGGGATGAGAAACGGGGATGGAGCAGACAGTGGCGGAGGCAGCTGGCTTCAGGACGACTATAGTTGGGCAAAGCTGGGTAATCAGCTAGTTTTATGATAAAGTAGAATTAATAATAAAATTCAATAGTCAAAATCTTTTATAGCAATTGGGTAATTCTCATTTGAAGTAATATTTTTACACCAAAGCTTCATATAAAACATTTCACATACATTGTATTTTTATACTGATATTTATTTTATTT
>JANHFR010008536.1:0-12047 GCA_032468015.1 Mimophis mahfalensis | reverse complement strand
GGGATTCGAACCACTGAACTGCCGACCTTTCTGATCGACAAGCTCAGCGTCTTAGCCACTGAGCCACTGCACCCCCATATAAGATTAAGAGCTAACAATATTCTTAAAATTAGACCTGAAAATAAGTATCCCAATGAAATAAATGATCAATTGGTTGATTGATTGGTTGATCCACTGTTGAAAATGGAATGCTTTTGAACTAAATACTTCCAAAAGTGGCATGAGAAAGCGGGGTGTTCTTATTAACCTACATCAATGCACCCCTATAGTGCTTTTCTATTAGCAGTGAGAATGAGTAAAAATATGCAACAGCAATAGCTATTATATTTAGAATTCTTTTATATCAGAGATTAAGATTTTATAGGATTATTTTACTGAACTAGAGTTTTTGGTATCTTTTGCCCTGCTAGTTAACACTGAAAGAAGTTGTAGAACAGCACACTTAAGTATCTGATATTCCTCAGGATCTATAGGGATGATTTTGCTGAAAAAAGAAGACCTTTGCTTAGTAGTAGAATTCATCTCCACCTCTGTATTTATAAGATTACAGGTTCAATCTCTACTATCTTTCAGCTAAAAAACTAAATTCAGCAAGAGCTACAGAAGGTGTCTATTTTTAATGCTAGACAGTAATGGGCTAGATGCTTTAAAAAAAAAAATTGCTGAAGGTAAGTACCATCCACAGTTACAATGAAATAAATTATCCATTGTTTTAAAGGCAATGCTTTTGATCTAAATGCTTCCAAAAATGGCACGAGAAAATGGGGTTTTCTTGCTAAACTGTATAAATGCCTGTACAGTTAAATTGGACTACAGAGTTCATGGGTCTAATCCAAACCGATGCTAAAAAACAGCCAATACATGAATTATGAAATCTCTGCCACAAATCTTGACTCTGCTGTGAACTATTCTTTCACTTCCATTCCACTGAGCGGTTATTGTTTAATTTTGTCTTTGTTGGGGCGCACTAATTTAATTCAATTTTAACTTTTGTATTCGATTTTATTTTAATTGCCCTGTACACTGCCCTGAGTCCTTCGGGAGAAGGGCGGCATATAAATAAATAAATAAATAAATAAATAAATAAATAAATAAATAAATAAATAAATAAATAAATTTTGCAAGGAAGGCTTAACGGCATCCTGCTTTATAAGACCCACTATATTTATTTATTAACTAATATCCAACCCTTCTTGCTGTCCTAAGTTTTAACACTACAATGAGATGATTCCTGGAATATTGTAAAATATTTGCTATACTTAAAAGGCCATGTCTTAATGTTAAACTTTAACATTGAACCAAGAGAGGTAGCAGCATTTAGCTGATCTTTGACTCTAAAAACTAATCATGGTCAGACCTGGTCAATACTTGAAGTGATATCACCAGGAAACACCAGGGGAGTAGGTTGAATTTTCTATATTGTTTCCAAAACAATTACCTGGATATACCCTTGAAGTCACCTGGAGGCTTTGACTCTATTCTTTATTAATAGTGGTATTTTATGGCACTACAGAATACGGGGGCCATAGAAACTTATTCCACTGAAGCAGAACATTTTTGTTGGCTAAAAGCTTCCCAATATTTCATCACTGCAGAGGGAAGCTCAGCAAAGAAAGATTTAGCAGATTGTATCCAAAGAATGAACGTTCAAGGAAAATTAAAAACACATAAAATAACTCCCCCCAGCTCAGACCTCCCTATTGCAGCCACTGAGCATCATATGAAAAACAGTAATTGTAAGGCTACTTCAATATTACAGTGTCCTATAGTATATAACTTTCCCCTGAATTCACTTTTCCTTGCATTATTGATAAACATCAGTCAGAAAGAGGGTCCATAGGTTAAATCTATATTGCTTTGAATTTCCTTTCTATGACTAAGATCAGACGCCATTAACACATCTTGAACTGATTTAAGGCCCCGGGGTGTTACTTAGTGCCATTCAAAACACAGCAAGCCATTTTCCATGTGCTGAGGCCACTAGGGCTCGTTAGAATGGCATTTTTAATAAAAGTGGAGTAGAGCTTCAACTGTTTGCAGTTCTGCTCTCCAGATCAGCCACTATGTATGTCATTCCCCTCTGCCCCCATTCACAGACCCTCCAGACTTTTGACTATAGGGACAAATTCATATTAGATGTAATTCTACTGAAACTAATACTTTCCCAACCAAAATGCATTAAGGTTATTACCATCTGAAGTTACAATACGTATATGCGCCCACAGATGGAAGGAACTATGGCATAAAGCGAAGAAAATATATTAAATGAAAGAAGAGACTATCTGGCTAGGATTTCTTTCCTAAATAAAAATATGATCCCTGTAATGTTCACAAAGTGTTAAATTTCATTGAATCATACTTTATTATCAACAATTAGGAAAAGATTAACATTAGAATTATTGGACACATACACTAATTCCCAGTTAAGTGGTGAAATATTTATTCTGCAGAAGATTAATTTAGATCATAACTCTAGTTTGTGATTTAAACTTAATCTTAATTTGTTAATACTGTTCATAATACCTTAAAATTAGTTATGATATCATGGCTTATTTTTCTGGGTTTTTTTCATACATTTCTTGTATCTTTTCCAGTCCATGTCATAAGTAGGAAGAAGTGTAATCAGAATTTCAATAAAGGTCTCCACTGATGAACAGAGTCAGTTTGGTGTAGTGGTTAAGGTGCTGGCCTAGAAACCAGAAGTCAGTGAGTTCCAGTCTGGCTAAAGGCATGAAAACCAGCTTAGTGACTTTAGGCCAGTTGCTCTCTCTCAGAAAAATAGTCCATCTCACAGGGCTGTGGGGAATATAGGAGGAGGAGGAAGGAGTAGTAGGTATGTTCATCACCTTGAGTTATTTATAAAAATAATAAAGGTGGGATAAAAATACAATGAGCCACAGTAGTGTAGTGGTTAGAGTGCAGTACTGCAGGCTACTTCTGCTGCCTGCTGACTGCCTGCAATTAGGCAGTTCAGATATCACCAGGCTCAAGGTTGATTCAGCCTTCCATCCTTCTGAGGTGAGTAAAATGAGGACCCAGATTGTTGGGGGCAACATGCTGATTTTGTAAACTGCTTAGAGAGTGCTGTAAAGCACTATGAAGCATTATATAAGTCTAAGTGCTATTGCTATAATCTATATTTATATAATAGAGTGTTTTGGGCAGGTGTGTATCTTTCTCTATATAATTTTTAACGGCTAGACCAATCTGACCCAAATGTGGCATACACATAACTTACCCTCTGACAAAAAGCACTGTGTCCCCTAAAAATCCTGCCACAGGCAAAGCAAACTACAATTCCCAGCAAGCTTTGCTAGGAATGCTCCACACAGAGAGGGGAAAACTCTGCCTCTGCCTTCCTGAGTCCATGCTGAGAAGGGAGGCTTTCCTTTCCTATCCCCCTCTCCCATAGGATGATGCTTTGGTATCTTCCTAGGTCAGAGCGGTCGAAGTTTAGCCTCCTGTGACAAGCACTGGGGGAGGGGGGGTGGAGAAATGCTGACATGGCCTAGGTCTAGGCTGGGATGATACATGAGGTGAGGGCTCAGTAGGGAAGGAGGAGGCCTAGGTTGGGATGATATGGCCTAGGCCTAGGCTGGGATGAGGTGAGGCCTTTTCAAACCTTAGGGAGGCAGCTGGCTCCAGGACGACTATACCTAGGCAAAGCCGGGTAATCAGCTAGTAACGAAGATTTTAAAAAGCCACAATTTGCAGTAAACAACCTTAAACATTTTTTAAAAAGATGCTGAAATGGTGGATAATGGCCACCTTTTAGGTTCAACTACAGTGTTTCCCTCCCACCAAAAAAAGGTCTATGCCAAAAATAAGCACTAGCTTGATTTTTACATGTGTGCTCAATATAAGCCCTACCCCCGGCCCACTCTGTTGCATCTGGTTGCACAACTAGCATAAATGATGATGGAACCACTTACAATTGGGATGGGTGCACCATTGGCACCATTGAAGAGTCAGCTTGGGAACAGATCATCCTGGAGAAACCTTATCTACTCAGCTGCTAACAGTTGATGGTGATTTGATGACAATACTGAATGAATACTAAGATTGAATATTTGAAGGGTTTTCTAGATCATGTTCTGCTCCTGGATTTTTTCATGGCAAGGGAGGCTAGGAGTGCTATTGACTTAAATTAATATACAGACTATACTCAAGTTGTTTAGTAATAGTAACTCATGACAAAGTTCATGAAAACTGGATTAGTCCAATATACTTGCCTTAGTTTCATTATGAAAATTTCTAAAACCTTCATCATCGCTTAGACAGTGAGATCAGTAGCATATTAAATAAATAAATAAAAAAATAAAAAACAAAAAACAAACAAGCAAGCAAGCAAGCAAGCAAGCAAGCAAGCAAGGTTGAGAAAATCAAGATGGCAGGCACAATCAAGAAATTGAAGCCCTCTCTCTTTTTAATTTGAATTGCAGGTGTTGCACTGATGTCAACAGAGGGTTGGGCTTCAATGTCATTGATGTATCTGCCATTTTGACTTTTTTGACCTCTTCTGCGGACCCTTCTGTCATATTCAGGCACTAGTTATTATTACTTCTATAGCCCTAAATGGCATAGTCTAGAATACAGTCTTATTTTACAAAGGTGACTGAACTGACTCCATAAATGATTTTTAATTTCACTTCCATCTGCGCTTAATGCTTCTGTTAATTTTCATACTATTTATTATGTAATATTGTTTTATAATTCTATATATTTTAAAATGCATAGAATTTCCAGATTATATTTTACCCAGCCTTTGATGGATTGATTACTGGAGTAGAATATTTTTTTTTTAACGAAAACAAAGATTGGGGCATGCTCTCACCTCATAATTAACTCCTTTGCAAAATACACAGAGATATAACTCCATGATCTTATTTTATAGTGGGATATATCCCCAAATTCCCCATTGATACCTTCACCTCCACCCAGCAGGAAACTATAATGAACTTGTCTTTTATGTATTGTTTATATACAGTGCCTGCTATCTTTGATCTTACTGAAATAATTTATACTTGTCAGCTGATTTTGACGAAGTATCTATTTATCTATTTATGGCAACTTATTTGTGTTGGGTTGGAGTTTAATATAAATACATATTAGCTTATGTTATGCACTTTCATTTCTTATTTCCTTTCCATCCCCAACCTTCCTGAGTTCAGAACTCAGACTTGCATCCTGAGGGAGATGTGATACAGGAAGAATAAGCCAATAGTTAAAGCATTTGTAGCTTCAATATGAAGTTGTTTAAAGACCAGGTCAGTGAGGTGAATAATGCCTACAAAACTTTATGGTCTGTAAATTACAGCCACATCTTTCTCCTCAGTTTCCGCTTGTGAGCATTAAGAATTTGTAAGTGAAAACAGGCCTCAACCCCTTGTTAACTGATGTAGTATAGCATATATAGTCCTTTCAGTAGAACTGAGCCAATTGCAGCATTCTTGTAAGAAGTTTCTTGCTTGGATGAGCCACCAAATCAAAGGCAGAGTGACTTCTGTGACACAGGCCTCTTAGGTAATTATTGTCTTAGGATCCACATGGCAGATAAAGCTTCTTTGAAAAATCTTCCACAATGTAAAGAGTAGCCTCCAGTTAAAAATCTTAACATATATTTTAGGAAGAAAGTTAGTTTTGAATCATTTTCTCAAGCTTAAAAAATAAAAAAAATAATGTTACTTTTACAAGGAAATGTCAATGTAGCTTTGCAAAACTCATAGTTCCCAAACTTCCATAAACTGTAAATACTACATTAGACTGCAGTAGAAAACACGTTTGCAAAAAATATTTTCTCCTCATCTCCACTCCTCTCCGAGTCAAAGGAGCAATGCAGAAGTATTGTCCACGTGGTCTTAATTTTTGCAGGCTGTAAATGTTTTAAGGGTTTGTTGGTTTTTTAACAAACTTTTCTTCTGCATAGGAGAAGTCTAGTTTCTAGTAGAAGACTTTCCAAAATAAAGTTTCCCATGTGCACATTGGGATACAAAGTGTAGAGAATGCTTCCTGTATCCACAAGAAACTCATTCTCTTGACAAAATTAGTATGTTCAATGGGAACATCTGCATTATCTGCAAGTAGTTCCTGACAACACAATATTGCAGAACGGAATGTTCCTTTTCAGAATTCAAGAATCCTATGAAGAACCCTTCACATCTACTTTCCCAAGAAGAGACTTCATGTTAAGCCCTTTGAGTATGTTCAGTTTCCATTATCTATTGAGGGAAGATTTCCCCCCTTTCCTTTACATTTCCTGCTGCCCACCAGCCTGCTAGCCTCTCATCATATGCATGGGTGGTGCAGTATTGGCTTTATGGATAATAGCACCCACATTCTTACCAAAAGAAACAGATCAAATGACTGGCTACACAAGGTGCTTGTTTGTTTCATACAGTGAGTGACTCATTTCAGAAAATATCACTGTCTCTGAGATTCTAGAAAGTGACTTTTCATCAATCTGTCAGTACTGATGGAGACCTGGCCTAATTTACTAACATTATTGCCATTTATCTAGTATTTTTGTTTGAAACAGGTAATAACAGCACCTTGACTGATCTGGAAAACAACTAAACAGGTTTAGACCTGATTAGCACTTAAGGCAATGGCAAATCGTTTTCATATTGTAACAAAGAAAACTACACTATTATTACTGTTGGTCATACAGTCAGCCAGATGTTTAGAGTAGATTTGGCATTTATGTCCACCAAGTGAGTTCTTCCCAAAGATTTGGGATAGGCAGATGATGTTGTCTGGCGGTGTTAAAGATACAGTTGCAGGATGTAAGCTGTTCCAAGAAAATTTCCTTTTGCAATTGATGGATGATGATTTTGTCACTGCCAATGAGGTTCAAGCAGTGATTTTTGAGATTGTACCCAAGGCACCTACTACTATTGGTAGTACCTTTGCTTTCTTTTGCCGCAGTCTTTCTACTTCTATTTTCAGATCTTTATTCCTTGTGATTTCCTCCAGTTCTTTCTCTTATATTCTGCTGTCTCTAGGTACTGCAATATTCACTATCCAGATTTGTGAAGACTTATTATCTGGTGTTCTCATCATAATTATTTTGAAGCCTCATTACATGCAGAATAAATTTCTAGCTTAATCTCTGTCATAGGATAATGATTTAGCTGCTTAGCTAAACTCAAAGTAAAATTAATCATATCTTAAAAGTTATTTTAAGTATGGTCATATTGGCTGCAATCTCTTTTTCTCAAACACCGAAACCTAGTTAGGGACTACATGATTAATAATGATAATTTAAGAAACAACATAAACTATATATGTAAATATTAGGGGAGAAAAGGAGATGATGGGTAGCTTGAAGTAAAAACACAGTCTCACTGGCCTGCGTAGGAGAGAAAGAGGAAAACACTGCTAGCTTAAAAAGTAGTGTCAAACAGCATTTGATTTTGTTTCCTTAAAAAAGTATGTAGACTAGATTACCCCTAAATTTACACAGTGGAAAGAGAATCTCAAGATCATTATATAGTCTGACTGCCAAGTAAAAAGCCAAAAGGGCTGATAGCCCTGAAAGCTCTCTGGCAATGGCTTCTGCTATGTTTCCTGTTATTACATAGAATATGAAATCAAAATTAAAAGTGGGTTCCCTGCAATAACAAATAGATTGATTCAGGGAAGATATTTATTTTGCTGTTAAGCCATGTTGGGTTGAATTCTGAACAGTTTACTCAACAGGAATGTAAGCTAACACAACGAATTTAAGTTTCATTTATTTTGGTGGGTCCACTCCTCTCTGAGAATAATTAATTATACAAACATCCTAAAAGGCAGGGAATGTCATCTGGAAGGACCTAGGAAGAAAGCTTTTTCTGTCATAGCTCCACCTGTGGAACATCATTCCCAAATGAGAGACTGCTTCCAGACCTTTCTGGAAAGCCCTCAAAACATGGTTTGGTCAACAAGCTTGGGGAATCCTATGATAAACGTAGAGTCTGTTAGATGGCCACATGATAGTTTACTGATACATTCATTGTATGCTTTGCTGCCATTCTGTATTCTTTCTTGTTTTTCTTGTTTTTCTTGTTTTTATTTTTATCTTGTTTTTTTTTTAATAAATTGTTTTTAGATGATTTGTATCCCTATCACCCGGAGTCATGTGTAAAATGAGCAGCTATGAAAATGTAATGAACAAGTAAATTTTGTAGAAGACAGCCATATTTGTTTCTTGTGGTAGAAACATCACCTGTCTCAAGGGTGACCCTAAAAAAAGATGCCATTATAAATGTCCTTATTCTTCATTTCTAAATACACCTCACTGAATTATTAATCTCTTCAACAAAGTCAAAATCAGAATGTATGTCTTTCACCTGTCTCAAAACTGCAGAAACTGCTGAGCAAAATGAACAATTTGCAAACCAATGTACAAATTGCTGGATTGGAAGAAGAAAATTTTGGCTGCCCTTTTCAATGAAACCCACTTCTCAGTGTGACTGGTCAAAACTAAGATTCACTGAGTCCAAAAACTTGCAAAATGATACAAAAATTCAGGGAGCTGTTGTTATTTTATCCTGATTTTTTTTTTAAAAAAATTGGTCAATTCAAGACAACAAATATACTTAATACACCTGCTTCCTATTTTCCCCTCAACAATCACCTCAGGAGATGGTTTGGGTGAGAGAAAATGACTGCTCCAAAGTCCCCCAGCCAGTTTTTCATGGCTATTTAAGGCCTTAAACTCACAGTTTCCTGGTTTCTATCCCAGTACCTTCACTGCTACACCAAATGGTTTTCTAAGTTATTCCTCTGAGCACAGTGTTGTGTTCACATGCCATCTTCTCTCTTCAACCACACAAGATTTTTGCCAAAGTGCGGCATTAGTGCCACAATAATCATTTTCTCAATGAAGCAGTCACATTTCAACTGGCATTGTGCAGTTGAGTGGCATGATTTAAGGGACTTTGTGATACAAGGGATCCTAACTGCTGACCCTGAATTAGAGGACAAACAATGTCTTGCTGTAAGTTTAAGGTGAAGGTTCCCCTCACACATACGTGCTAGTCGTTCCTGACTCTAGGGCTCAACTCCGTTTCCAGCGCTGTCCGAAGACATGGTCATGTGGCCGGCATAACTAAATGCCGAAAGCACATGGAATGCTGTTACCATCCCACCAAAGGTGGTCCCTATTTTTCTGCTTGCATTTTTTACGTGCTTTCGAACTGCTAGGTTGGCAGAAGCTAGGACAAGAAATGGGAGCTCACTCCATTACGCAATGCTCAGGATTTGAACCACCAAACTGCTGATCTTTCTGATCAACAAGCTCAGCGTCTTAGCCAATGAGCCACCATGTCCCTAATGTTATAAGTTTAGGTTACAATTAATGTTTTAAAAATTTACTTGGAAGGAAGCATGTATTCAGTTGTGCTTCCAATAAACATTTTTAAGTCTTAAGGACATTCTTTTGGTGTTTGTTTATTTCATTAAGTATTTGTATACATTTAGTTATCAAAACAATCAAGCAAACACCCAGTGTTTTTTTTAGAAAGCAGAATGTCTTGGAATCTAAAATAATGGGACTTTGAAAAACATCTCTGCCAGCAAGATCCATGCTCTCTCGTGTGGCCACAATAAAGTACTGCATCTTTCTTTTCAGAAATAGAAACTGCTTTATATGATATTTATATATTTCCCATGCATTTTGAAATTTCATTTTTTTTAAATGACAGACAATATGACTTCGTATCCAAAGCTTCACATTTTGACCTGATAGGATATTCCAGAAATTGGGATATTCAGTTGTTAAAATATTTTCCACAAATCATTGGTTTTTCTTTTGTAGATGATTCAGTACCCAACTAGGTAATGTCTTCAGAGATAAATATGTTATCTAATTGGTTAATTAAACATCTGCCAGAAAACAGCCAAGCTCAGAGAACACTCAGCAGCCCTCAGTTCAACCCTGAGCTACATATAGTGTCCTTTATTGGTAGCCCCAAATTCTAATCCCTGAGAAAAATTCTCAGAAAGTAATTTCATTCAGAGACTACATTTCCAAACTGAGAGTATTTAAGATGTTATTAATAAGTTTACAGTGATCTGTATGCAGCATACATATTGATATAAACTGGACTATTGAGTACTACATTAAAATTGCTAGAGTGTATTGTAAGCTGCCCTGAGTCTCCGGAGAAGGGCGGCATATAAATGGAATTTTTTAAAAATTTTTCCCATAGGACTGTCCTCTTAAGCAAATCTTGAGCAGTTTGACAGCCCTCATTGATGAAGAAGCACCTTGGTAAATGGATTTTAGGACCTATCTGAGACTGTAACATGGGAAGGCACTGAAAGACCTTCATCTTCTTGGTATCTCTCATGCAATTTTAGTCTAGTTTGTCATGGTCCTTTTTGAAATATGGTGATTAGACCGAATTCTTAAAATACACCCACTTATAACTATATTTGCTCCAGTATCTCTCAACTACTCCCTATTTAAAGCATATGACCATCTCTCTGTCTGTCTCTGTCTGTCTGTCTGTCTCTGTCTCTGTCTCTCTCTGTCTCTCTGTCTCTCTGTCTCTCTGTCTCTCTGTCTCTCTCTCTCTCTCTCTCTCACACACACACACACACACACACACATTCTCACACATACATCTCTGTCCCCCCATGTTTCCCCATAAGATGAAAAATAGAAAAAAAATAATACAATGAAACATAACTCTTGGTGTTTGGATTTGTTGCTAATGAGTAACAAAATATATGAGGTACTGAGTAACTGATACTCAGTTCCAAGTATCCAAAAATTAACTTTTTGAGGCAAGTGATCTGTATAACAGCTCCTAGCATTAAGGTCAAACAAGACCCAGGAGGGACTAAAAATAAGAGCTGCAATAAACAACACATAACACCTAGAAAAAGAAACAACAAGGAACAAAAAGCATATTAGAAAAAGAATTGAAAGATTGAAATGATTGAGGGAAAAGCTAAAAAATCTGCATGGTAAACAAGTCACAGATATCTCTCCTCACTTTATCCAAGTTTTTTCCCCCTGAGTATTTCTATTCAGAGGCAAAAATGGAAAGGAGAACAGAAATGTAGAACAATCATGAACCTCTCTCATCTCTTATTTGTTGGCAGATTTCTTTAAAAATCATGCAACAAGATGTCCTTGATATTCAAAAAAGGTTGTTACAATAGAAAAAGAAAAAGAAACATAGCATGTGGTTATGAGACACTCAGATAATGTTTAATAACAATGTTTAATAATATCATCACCTTGGCCTGGAGATATAATATGGAAGTTGAAATGCTAACTCATATGGTTTGGGCTTGTCCTATTATATTTTGGTTTGAAATTAATAGGAAGGATTATTTATGTGATTTTAAAACTGAAGACTATGAAGGATATCTACATTTTGCTAGTCGTCATGAAATGTATCAATTTATTAAGAATACTGGATCATTTGTTCATGAGCATGATTTCTACAATATTGCAAGGAGAGATATCTGATTTCTGGCAGCTCATTATTAATATGTGTCCCAGTCATTACTTAAATTAATTAGTTCTAGAGATACAGAGATAAAAGGGGGAGAATTTTCAGGCAATGTTATCCAACTATTTAGCAGACAATATGTTTTCAAGCATCTTCCTCACTATCACTTTGCTTACTTATGACGCCATACATTTGTAAGTATTGTTTTCTCATCTTGTAGCCTTTGAAATACACTTACGTTTGCCCGCTTCCTTATATGTTATGCTGGGAGGTGCTCCTTGCTATTTTCTGTGTCTACATTGAATTGACAAGACAAGGGAGGTTAGCCTTGTGTACCACAGATAGTTAAAAAGACAGTCTAGGAAGCTATGGGTGCATGATTCAGTTTGTTTCAGCAGGCAAGGGCAGAGAGGAAGAGTACTTTAAAACAGTGTTTAATCCACCCTCCAAAGTGCAGAGTGTGGCATGATGAATCTAGCCAGGCAAAGGGTATGCAGAAAGGCTTAGAGCAGTGTTTCTCAACCTTGGCAATTTGAAGATACATGGACTTCAACTCCCAGAATCCCCCACCCAGCGTTGCTGGCTGGGGAATTCTGG
>JANHFR010008532.1:119606-130126 GCA_032468015.1 Mimophis mahfalensis | reverse complement strand
GAGAGCCGCTGATTTGCATGCCTTGCCTGGTAACCCTCTGCACATGCGCAGTAGAGCTTGGCAGCAAAATGTCAGTAGGGGTGTCCACTTTGGCAACCTTTTTTGGGGGGAAAGGCCCCCCAAAGGCATTTGTGACCCTCCCCCCAGTGCTGATCTCACAACACTGAAGTGTATATGTCCCAAGTTTGGAGCATGTATGAGCGTGTACAACACATATACACACACATGCCTCACCACACTTCTGTTTTATATATATATAGATTATGTAAGCAATAGGATAGGTTAGGATAGGATAGGATGGGATGGGATGGGATGGGATGGGACGGGACAAGAATTAGAATTGGAATTGGAATTGGAATTGGAATTGGAATTGGAATTGGAATAGAGTAGAGTAGAGTAGAGTAGAGTAGAGTAGAGTAGAGTAGAACAGAACAGAACAGAACAGAATTCTTTATTGGCCAAGTGTGATTGGACATGCAAGGAATTTTCTCTGGTGCGTAAGCTCAAAGTGTACCTATAAACAGCAAGTAATAGATCATAAGTCATAATCATAGTTATAATCATTAATTATAAGTTACAAACAACAATTGATAAATCATAAGAAACCAATAGGAGAAGATAGTAGGAAAGATGAGAAAGTGAGAAAAGATGAGAAATGAGACAGTGCTGTGGGAATTAATGTGTGAATATATGAATAAATTAAATAATTTCAATAAAATTACTATATGCGTGCTCACCTGAATTACCATGTATTTTAAGAGTATCTGAAGAAAGTAGCAAGTTGGGTCTTCAATCTTTTCACCAGTAGCATGTGGTAAAAGTGGTGTTATATCTTCAGGATATATTTTCCCTAAATAGGACATAGAAAGATTTTAGATGATCACACCATAAAATTTGAACCCCCTGAAACATCCGCTTATCCCAGGTCCTTGGAAAGGACTTGATAGGTGAACAAAAAATGGCAAATCTATTCTAAACATCTGGCTGACTGTGCAACCAACAATTGCTGTCCTCATGAGAAATGTGCTACAACAGCAATACAGTGCAGTAAAATTACAAACAGTAATGGCCAAATGGCCGAATGGCCAAATCGTCAGAAGCCATCAGGGTGAAGTCTACAAGTAACTGGGGATTTTAGTTAGATGACATTAACCCTGGGCAAATTAAAAATGTGATTAGTAAAGAATGCATTCAAAGAGTAAGAAAAAATACAAAACTGAAATTAGTGAAAACAACATTAAAGCCATCAATACCTGGGCCATACCTGTAGTATGACATACAACTGGAATTATTAATTGGACACAAACTGGACTGCAGAGTTTGGACCCAAAAACTAGAAAGCACATGACTACTCACTATGCATTACTTCCTTGTAGTGATACTGATAATTATACTGGCTCTACAGAAATGTCAAGTCAAGTCAAACCAATTGTTGAAAAAACAAAGCCATGCATTGGCTGTAAAAGATCACCAAGACCAAGCACTGATACAATTTAAAAATTGGAAGAAACAAAACATGGCAATCGCTTACAACTGGAATATTTTAAAAAAGGAAATGAAAGGCTCAATTTTGGCTGCTCAAGCTATTCAAACGAATACAATCAAGACCAGAATTTTTCTAAAAAAACAAATGATTCAAAGTGTTGATTGTAGAAAGAAGGTGAAGAAACAATAGATCATATACTCGACTTGTACAAGAAAAGTGAAGAAACTGACGATAAACAACAACATAACATAGTCACCAAAACAATTCACTGGAACATCTGTAAAAATGATCATGTGCTATAAATATATTGTAAGCCGCCCTGAGTCTTCAGAGAAGGGCGGCATATAAATAGAAATAAAAATAAAAAAATAATAAGAAATTTAATGGGAACATAGAGTTGAGAAAGCAGTAGAAAATGAGCAGGTTAAAACTTTGTGGGCTTTCCCGACTAAACTCTTGGGGCATTACACACTGGATTAACTGTGACTGAAAAGAAGAAAATGGGGACAATTGATGAGGACAATAAAAGGGGATAGAAGAGAAAAAACTAGAGAAATATCGAGAAACGCAAATCAAAGTTAAAAGATTATGCCACAGTTTTTGAATTTTGATTTGTGTATCTTGATATTTCTCTAACTGGCAGCAGTGGTCTCAGTGGTTATTGGCGTACTAAGTGATGTACCAAAAAGCCTTTAGATAATTCTTGGAAAGTCTGTGCATTGATAAAATTTCCATCTTTTAATTACAAAATTCTATTTGCACATATCTACACATACTTTATGATATCCTAGCCTCTTGGGACAAGCTCAATGCATATGAAGACCACCAACATTAGCTAATGAACTGGCACACTGTGATTTCAGACCGATGTGTATTTACTACTACTACTACTACTACTACTACTACTACTACTATTGACAAAAGTATCATCAGTCAATAGCAAAGGGCAACTTTACTTGGAACAGCATATGTCCTAAGGCCTTTAACACCATGAAACAACATCTGTGTTGTGACTCAGCAACGTGCTGCAGATCTGGCAGCCTATTCTGACTCCGAGGGAGACCTGGAGCCGGAGTTGAAGGGAAGGGAGGAACCGGCTGCTGATTCTGTGCCTGGACCATCCACTAGGCATCAGGAACCTTTGGCTTCTGATAGCAGTGGAGGGGAGGCCCTGATTGACGCAAGGACACACAGATGATTAAGAAGGCTGCAACAACTCCCGAGAGTTACAGCTGACCAGTGATTGGCCACACCCTTCATGGGAGTTAAAAGGGGTGTGGTTGCAGGCAGCCTTCACAGAGAACAACTGGGAGATTTGGAGTGTCGTGGTTTGCCTAGCTTCCATCGAGGTTTGTCTTGAATTCCTGTTTGGGTCTTCCATCTCCCCATCGAGTATCTGCCTTCAGGCTTATCGGAGTCTGTGATTTATTGCCTCTTAATGAGACATTTGGCGCTTTGCCTAGAGAAGCGTGAAGGCTTGCCAGAGGCTTCTGGCTATTTGAACAAATGAAGTCTCTGTGCTTTAGTCCTGATCCGTGTGTTCGGGGCGTGGAACACAACAATCTGCCTATCCCAGGTCATATGGGATAGATCTGGTAGGTGGATTAAAATGCCAAATCCAGTCCAAATACTTAGCTGACTGTGTGGCCAACCATAATAATAATAATTAATAATATTTTATAAATGTGTATCCCACCAACACTAACTAATTCTATGGTTCACAACAAAGAAATTACAATCAAATCAATAAAACATAAAGCATAAGGATGAAATATGGCAAGCATAATGAAGCAAGGGCTTACTCTTCAACATGGCTCCTTTAAACAAGGAATATCTAGAACTTCCCTTTGCATTAACATACTTAACAGGAGACCCGTCTTCTTAGCCTCTCTGTGCTTTCTTCTTCATCATAACTTTTATCCTGATTTGGGAAAATCTACATTACTAATATACCACCATAAACAGTTAAGTCAAATATTCGATTATGCTATATAGAAATAACTCTTTTTTTCTAATTATATTGAAAGCAAGACCCATGCTGACCTTTAATATAACATTTCATCTATCAAAAAATTAGACCGCAAACCTGCGATAGCAAGCTCTGGTCCAGTCCAAACTTTAGCAGGTGGCATGATTCAATTGTTTACTTTAAGACTGAAAGGCAAATCAATTCACTTTAAGCAATTCTGAATTTCAATTAAAAGCTTGGACCCTAGAATGTAATGGGGAAGCATCCGTTTAATGACTGCAGCTGCTTCATTTTTTTGGCATGACAATAGAATGAAAATTACAGGACAGCGATTCTTGCCAAGTTCCAGACAGACACCTTCAAGGATTTCACTACAATAAATGCATTCCCTGTTCAACTCTTTTAAAGCATTTGGAATGAGGAACAAATAGCACAGCAGATTCAATTGTCCGGCAAAGAGCCTATAAAGGAACCGCATAGAATAAATGCATAAAGCAGCTACTTCAACTTAAAAATAAATGCTTTGAAAAACTGTGGGGAAAAAAGCTATTGCTTTTCCACCTGCTTTTCTGGGCTAACCCATACATACTGGTATAACACATTGGCAAGGACACAAAGTAATACCAATTTACAGTCATTGGATGATGCGTACCCTTGTATGTTCTACACATTGTCTTTTGTCATGGCCATAACTGGTTGGCAAGCTGGTTGGCAAGCTTAGTATCTTAAGTGTTTAATTCAGGCATTTCTCAAACTACAATAACCACTCAGTGAAATACAAAAAAGTAAGAGAGTTCCCAAGAGTAATCTTCTATAAGGCACAAAGATCAGAACAGTGCTTATTTATTTATTACTAGCTGATTACTCGGCTTTGCCCGGGTATAGTCATCCTGGAGCCAGCTGTCTCTGCCACTGCCTGCTCCATCCCCGTGGCTCGTCCTGGCCTAAGGTTTCAAAAGGCCTCACCTTGTCCTGGCCTAAGGTCATTGCAGCGACTGTGCTGCTGCCTCCTATGGACAGCCACTACCTCTGTTTCAGAAGGTCTCCATATTGGTGGCCTGTACTGCACATGAGCCAGGCTTAGCCTGACACTGCTCTCTGGCGCCCCTTTTGGAGTACTGTGACGGCATTGACAGTATCACCACAGTGCAGGGGTCAGCACTTTGGCAGTCATTTTCGGGGGCACAGACCCCCCAACAGCATCTGAGACTTCCACAATATTTTTCTCCAGAGGGTTAGCTACCTACATGGCAAGTTTCGTTGTGATTGGTCCAGCTGTTAAAGAATGTATACCGAACACACACACACACACACACACACACACACACACTCTTTTATATACATAGATTTGATTTCTGTAGTCACCCATCTCAGTAAGCGATGCTGAGCGGCCTGCATCAACATACAAATACTTTAAAAAGATAAAATAACCCAAAATGCAATACTGGTTGCTATGTAAGTCGCATTCCTTGGCTGACAAAACCTGTAACATGCCCAACCTGTTGAACAAAATTGGACCGGTAGAAAGACCAGAGAACACTTATGGCACCCGGCTAAAGCCAGAAACATAATTAAAGGTGTATCACACATCCTGAACAATGATATTTCTCTTTCAAAAACATTGCGCAGTTGACCAACTATAATCAGGCACCAATATTATAACCAAACTCTATGGAAGATGCATAGATAGTAATAGCACTTAGACTTATATATCACTTTACATTAGTTTACAGCCCTCTCTAAGTGGTTTATATATTGCCCCCGACAAGCTGGGTCCTCATGTTACCGACCGTGGAAGGATGGAAGGATGAGTTAACCTTGAACCCAGTGAGATTTGAAATGCCAAACTGCTGACAAATCGGTAGTCAGCGGAAGGTAATTCTGTCCATATAACTTGTTGCAACATTACATCACGGCCTGATAATATCACCCACAAAATGAAAAGAATAATAATATTATTTCAAGGAAGTGATAGGAACAACCGATTTCCTAAAGGTCCTTCCTTTAGGACCTAAATGAATAATTAAAAGTCTATAGAAGAAAGTTTTAAGCAGTAATTCAAACACTTTTAATTATCATCACAACTATTATTAAAGACTGCAATTCATGACAATTGACTAATATTTCATTAGCATCTCAAGTCACTTTCATTATCTACAAATGTAATGAAAAAAAAATCAGAAGAATATAATAACTAACCATTCGGAAGACTAGCAGGAGGGCTGATGAGGGTATCGAGTGTACATGGACCTTTTGAAGATACCACTGCAGGAAAACCAGGCACAAGACAGGCAAAAATTAACAGCTGCTCTTCTGCACAATTAGTCTGGAGAGCTTGCAACCAAAGAAGAAATAATCGTATTCCTTCACTTCTTATCTGAAAAGAAGGCATATTTTAAAAACCAGTATAAAAATAAATCTTCACAAAAATGTATTAGAAACCGTCAAATTTTAAAACAAAAATGATGAAACTATTATAATCAGTTCATAATCAGACTTCAGATCTTAATGAAAATTCTGTATGAGCAGGCTAATTATCATGTCAGTTTAGCAGGTTTAAAAACTACGCAATTCTTATATTATTGTGTGCCATCAACTGTGTCAACAATGTCTTTAATTTCCTAACTAATGTGATATGATTGTTTCCTTGTACACAACATATGTATATAAGATACCTTTATGCTGCATATAAAATTTAAGTAAATACCAAATCTTCCTTTTGTTTATCAAAGAATTTATTTGAAAAAAATTACCCATTTTTTAAAATTAGTATATTGTGGGTCCTTTAATAGTCACATATGAAAATGCCAATTTACACCACCTTGTTACCAAAAACCATAAATAGTATAATCCTATCACGATCAAGATATAGAACACAGCACAATTCTTGACCTATTAACTACGGAGCAAGAAAATAGTAATCCAAATATAAACATTTGCCAGGATAGGTTTTTACAAGTATTTTCTTTTGAGTCTATCTCCTTACTAGCTGATAACCCTACTTTGCTCAGGTATTTTTGGCCTCCTGTGACATGCTGCAGCCTACAATTCCCAGCGTTCTTTGTCCGATTTGCATGGCTTGCCTCTATTGGCTAGAGAGTCTCTGATTTGCATGCCTTGCCAGCATTGGTTGTTGTTGCCTGGGCAACTGCAGAGCCCTCTGCACATATGCAGTATAGTATAGCTGGAGGTTGGCACTTTGACAGCTTTTTTAGGGGCAAAGAACCTCCAAAGGCATTCATGACTTTGAGTTTGTGTCTGGAGTGCGAGGTATGTGCCTGGCAAGTTGAGGCAGACTGTACAGGCATGGAAGAGCCTATTTAGGACATACCCACACTTCTGTTTTATAGATATAGATACAGACCAAATTAAATTCCTTAATAAACATACATTCAGCTTCTACTCAATTTTTCTTAGAAATAATATAGTCAGCTGAAAGCCAATACCAAATTAGAATTCCCAGTCAGAATTATATAGAACAGGGTTGTCAAGCTCACAGCCCATGATGCAGATGTGTCACATGCTGCCCATGCCCACACCCGGTTTAGCAAAGGGGGAAAAAGCTGCGATATATCATGGGATGCCGCCATGACGCCATAAGTTTAATACCCCTGATATAGAACATCTAAAAACTAATGAAAAAAAACCACAGAACCAAACAAAAACCAAATAACCATACAGAATAGGCTTATCTCTCATTGGACCATAAATCCATGAGAATCACCTGACTACCACCAAAAGTTTCCCTCTTATAAAGTCTAAAGTCTTTTAATTACTAAAATAATTCTGTCCATTTTCAAATTGTTACAATATTAATCTGTGATCAAGTCACCTTAGCAAGTAAATATATTTTGTTAGGAAAATTTCTTGCAGAAAAACTTTAAAATATCCAGTTTGTGTATATTTTTAAAAAGTCCTCCTACTGGATATATGTCTCAGATCTTTAACATTCCATGATATTTTGTCAAAAGTGACACAGTATAAAGTTTAAATAGTATAATTTTACACTGGAAAAATAAAACCAGATTCCTACAGCTATAATTATAAAAACTGATTGTATTCATAAAATTTCTATTTCAAAACTAAAAATTCAAAAAAGAAAGCTATAGAGATTATATAAAGTGAAGATGAAAATAAAGGTAATAAATAATAGAACAAACAATGGGTATGGGAAAATAAAGTCCTGGATTTAGTTTAGAATAACATTGGAATCTTATTTGGATTTCAGGCTGTAGAAATACAGCTTAATCTTTCAGCTTTTACTGTAGTAAACATTTCTGTACAAGAGCCACTAGAGGTTGCTCATTCTCTACACATAAAAGGATATTCTGCAGAGGTAGTTTTGAAATTGTCCCAGCTGCTCTTTGCAGTTTGCCAATTTCTTTTCAAATATTATGTTACGTTATGTTTCTGGCACTGTGATTTTTTTTTCTTACAAGATTTAAACACTGATTTTCCTAAGCTCTTTACTTCTGCACTGCATCAAATTTTCTTTCAACTTAACACATATGTTGTTATTCTTATGTGACTGCATTACAATAAGAAGCTCAAAATTATTTTTTTCTCTTGGCTCAATTCCACCAGGAAGTTCACGGGTTATATTTCTTTGCTGAATGTTGAATGTTGCCAACTCATATTCAATTGGACTATCAGCCAATTGCCTCTTTTAAATGCCTTTTCTGATGCAACCTAACTTTCAGGAAAGAAAATAAAGAGTGTTTTTTTCTTTAAACCGCATATGAGTGAGGCATTTTAATGGGTGAAACTGAAGGGGAAGTCTGTTTTTTTATATTTACAAAAAGCAGTGAAATATGTGAAAACAGCATATTGCATATTGCATATTGCCTTGTATCTAACAAATCATTTTCTTCTAATAAGCAGTTATGAATATGTACTTAGAGAAATGCAGGATTTAAAGCAAGCACTAAAATACCTTAAGGCAATTTCCAGTGTGCAAAAGTTTCTTCAAAACTGACCCTAAAATAAAGAAAAATGGATTAGGACATTTTCAAATTAAAGATTAGCTACCATTAGTCATGGTCGATAAAAATAAATGTAAATTCAAGAAGAACTAAAATAGTAATGCCTTTAGTGCCCAAAAACTACTGTATACTACTTATAACTTCTATATAATAAAAAAAAAAAAATTTTTTTTTAAATTCACATGCGTATGGCTGAAAATTTTACTTTTGTGTTGAACAAAGTAAAATTTTCAGGCACGGCATATTTCCAAATATGCCATGCCGCCCTTAATGCAGGAAATACAATAGAATTATAGCTAAAATTAAATTTCCTACTGTTGTAAGATAAACAATAGAGGTTTTTTTTAAAATCTGAGGGTTGTCCTTGCCATAAAAAGTTCTTAATATTTTATCAAACTGTTTAAAATAACTTTCATTTGAAGTAATTCAACACCGTGCTGGCCCTCACTTGAACTAAGTCCTGTATGCTGTAAGGCCAGGATATCTGGGGCACTGTCTTCCTCCGATTACCCAGCTTGAGGCCCCATCTATTAAAGGTCATCAAGAGGGTCCCAAGAAGCATGCCTGTTATGTCATTGCACCATTTGGAACACTATTCCCCCAAGGTTAGATTGACTGCACTCCTGGCTGCATATTGGGATGTTAACGGAGCCTGTGACACAGTTAATTGTTGATGGCTACAGAAATTGAACTAAATAAATAAATACTGTAAGTTAAAATAAGTAACACTACACACTGATCTTGAAGCAATGTGCATTTAATTATCTGTTCTCATAAATTTATTACTCATTTGTGATTTTAAAAAGATACCTTGTAAGGTTTTCCATCCAGGTATTAGAACCTATTCGGACCCTATAGAATTCATTCCAGTTAACTGGGCAACCATTTCAACAACAAATACATTTCCAAACTGTTGATTAAAAACAGTAATTTTTGGTGTAGATCAGAGGTCCTCAAACTATGGCCCATAGGCCGGATATGGCGTACCAAAGCCATTAATCAGGCCCGTGCGAGACCATGAGGCTGCCCCTCCCACATCGCCTCACCTACCTGCCGGCCCCCACCGGCCTTCTGTAGGCTGAGGAGGCCAAAAATGGGCCCATTTTTGCCCTCCCCGGTCTCGAGGAGTGGGAGGGAGGGAGAAAGGCACACACACACACACACACACACACACACACACACACCAAAGTCCCTCACCCCCCCCCCCCAAGGCAGCCACATTTTATTTTATTTATTTATATTTAGTTATTTCATTTATATACTGCCCTTTCCCTGAGGATTCAGGGCGGTTTCCAAAGAAACAAACATAGAATACAGAATTAACGAAAATTAGATAATTACATGCCCGCACAAATAAGAAACAAAAACCCCCCAATCTTTTAGTCCAGACCGGCCGATGCGAAAAGGAAGGTCTTTAGTTCTTTGCGGAAGGTTCCAAGATCCGGAGCCATTCGCAACTCCATCGGCAGATGGTTCCACAAAGTGGGTGCTCCAACCGAGAAGGCCCTACCCCTAGGGGCCACCCATCTGCATTCTGTAATTGGCGGCACTCAAAGGAGACGCTCCCGATGTCAGCGAACTGGACAGTGGGACGATGATAGTGGTAGCCGGTCTTCCCTTCCCTAACCTGCTTTCCACCCCCAGGAGCATAACAAACTAAAGTTTAATTTGTGTGTATTGTTTAATGGACTGCTAAATTGGCCATGCCCACCCAGTCACATGACCACTTAGCTATGCCCCCCCAGCCCGTCTGGCACCCCCAACAGTCTGAGGGATGGTGAATTGGCCCCTTGTTTAAAAAGTTTGAGAACCCCTGGTGTAGATGATGCATGTTACCATCACATAACAGTTTAACAATTCAGGTGCAATAATACCTGAACTACCACTTGTTTCTCTACTGCAGCAAACCAACTGTTCAAAGACCAAATTAAAGAGATAAAGACAAGAGATTATAAAGATTACCTTAACATCTTCCATTCAATATTTTCGCATACAAAAAAACCCCCCAATCTATTATTATTATTATTATTATTATTATTATTATTATTATTATTATTATTATTATTATTATTATTATTATTAT
>JANHFR010008529.1:20045-31014 GCA_032468015.1 Mimophis mahfalensis | reverse complement strand
GGAGGGAGGGAGGGAAGAGTGTCTTTGGGATTTGCCAGGAGAGACTGAGCCTTTAAACAAAGACATTTCTAGGACAGCAGCCCTTGAGAAGGAAATAACATCTAGCCTTGGTTTGGCACAGAGTCCTAGAGTGCTTTTGTGTCTAGCCTGCATCTCCAGGTTTTTTGTTGTTTTTTTTGTTTTGTTATCGATGGCAGTGAGGGTAGGTCATTGGGTCATAAAGCTGTCAGATTGCTGATGAAACAAGGAAAGTCTGTCTGCGATGCGATGCAGGGGCGGGGAAAATGGGCTGCCAAGGAGAAACTGTTGTGCTCAGGAAGGCAAAAGCCTGCCTCAAGGGCTGCCAAATAGATCCAGGATGTAGTTGGTTTCTTTTTCTCTCATTCTATCTTGCTGCAGAGCAGGCGAGAGACTCCACCGATTCCTTCATGAGATAATACCTCCCGCCCACCCCGGGCCCCGCGGTGCTTGGGCTGTTCTCTCCATCCCTCTTTTAACTCCTCCTTTCTTTCAGTGGAACTTTGGAGGTGGATTTCCATCCTTATTTCTGTCCTTCGAGGAGGACAAGCTGGGGAGTGGTTACTTCTTCCATTTAAGGGGGTGCCGAGGGTCTGTAGGACGACTTCCCTTTCTCTCATGTTTGGATTGGAAGGTTTGCCTCTGCTTGAAGGGCAAAATGAATAGATGGTTCCCTTTTTAAAACTTCCTGCTCAGGGCGAGGCGAGGCTCTCCGTGGTGCTCAGCCTTTTTTGTTGATTTTTCAAGGGAGTTATATTTGGTCAGTACATCTGCGATGGCTTTTTGGAAATTCCCCCCTGAAGAAGCTAGCATCCTTCCTTTCCATGTTTGTGTCCTTTTCAGAGAGATTTTTTTTTCCCTCCATGAAAAGGGGAAGCCAAACAAAAGAGCTTCTTTCATTGCTTTTCACTGTCTGCAAAATAGCAAGGAGCTGACAATGGGGAAGGCAATCTGGAGATGTTAAAGCTGCACAACTCTATTTGTCCTCTGTGCTGATTTGCTCAGCTTCCTCTCTTGGAAATGTAAATGCAATCTTATGAGTTCTGTGGGTTTCTTCTCCCCCCTCAGTTCCTAACCATCCCACTACGTAGAAGTGATTTTTGGAAAAGACTGTTCAGACTTTCCTGTGTAAGATCTGTTTTCTTGGTATTTAAACATGTGGCTATTTCAGTTAAAATTGCCATCTGTGCTACTATGGGATTTATATCTGTATCCAAGCTAAAAGGTTAAAGCCAGCCTGAGTCAAAATGGAATAGTTGAACTGTAAGGCAGACCACATTCTCCCCATATTGCCTTTTTGCTTTTGCTGCAAATGGTTTAGCTTTGGGCACTCCTCTAAGTTCTAATTAACATTCCTGAAGACTTCTGTATCTATCCCTCTAGCAGAAGTTGGAGGCACCTCTCCATTTGTGGTGCTACCACTAGAACAGAGCCTCTTCTGGTTTGGCTGGTCTTGCTGAGAGCTCCCCCCTCCCTTCCCCGCTTGACTCCACTTGTAAGGGATGAGAAATGACAGTAGTGTATGTAGCGAGGGTTTCTTGGCTGATTACATTTAAGCTTGGAATTCACTGTGAAAATAAAGCCAAGAGGTGATAAATAAAAGATGCAATCTTCTCTGAGAGACAGACACCCAGCGTGGGCTTAGCTTTGCTTGCTTTCAGCATTTAGAAGAAGCCTCATTAAGAAATCCTGAGAAGGGGAGGGGGAACCCTTGTGAAACATCAACAGGAGAAGAGACGGGGTCTTGAATGATGTTGTCAAAGGCCAATGCAGGGCCATATGCATTAATACAACTTGTGTCCACTGCTGCTTTTGGAACAGTTAAACATCTAGTAAATACTTCATGCTAAAAATGTATTTTCATTTCTTCCTTACATGATCTGTTTGTAAAACCTCCAGGTTAGTAATGTATGGAAACTTTGCCTTCTACAGAATTATTTGAAATGTGACTTTATAAGGGTGTGGTAAGAGAAAATATAACAAATTGGGAGGTTTTCCAAATCATGTATATGCATTACTGTATTTCCATGCTGTTCATTCCCAAGGGCTCTGAGGACTAACAGCCAGGAACAGCATACAGTAATAATTTCCTGCAGTAAATGCTGGGCTTAATAAGATTGATAAAAAGTTGTACATAAGACAAGCAGAGTAAACAGAAAAAGATTCACAGGTGAGCAGACTCTTGTAAACCGTCCTTTTCTTTAGATGTTGAATTTTACTATCATTTTAGAGATTATTTTTTAAATAGGTTTAGATAATTGTAGAGATTAACCTTTAGATTCCCGGGAAGCTGCCTTTGAAGCTGCTTTAACACATCCCTTTATATTTGTATAAAAAAAACATTCTGTAATGTTGTTTGAATGTATTGTGTATGGTGTATGACCAATCCATCCGGGTCAACTATTGGAATAGCAGCTTGTTCAAATACTGTGCTGCCGAATGGCATGATTTCTGTGTAAACATTTTTAGTGCTGGTTAATATATCATCAGTGTTAAAGAATCTAACAGTAGTGACGAATACTTGGTGTTAGTCATTCAGTTTTGTTATCTGAAATTTAACAAAAACGTATTATAGGAAGTTCAGATTGTTGCCTCTTCCAGCTTAGAATTTGTCAGCACCGCCTAGACTTTTTCTACAATCTGCCTGCAAATTTAGGCATTAAACCTAGAACTTTTCTTATGCCAGGTAGGAACTCTGTCACTGAACTAATCAAAATAAAAATTACTTGGAGTTGTGTTAAATGATGATTTATATGCTATCTCTGCTATGAAAATCAATAATATATAGTCCTCCAATCAATCTTATTTCTAAAAACCTGCATCATAATTAAATATATGGGAACACATTTTAAAATGTTTTCAATAGGCTAGAATTATGTCTCATATGAGATATCCTACATATGCTTCCATATTATTGTCTGAAATTCCATAGGTAGAATTTTTAAAATAAAGGGTAATATGTTTGTCAAACTGTGGTCAAGGTTAGCTGCCAATTTGTTCTTTACAGAAAGAAGTCTTAACAATGGCTTTAAAAAAAAACATATTGTTCTTAGTTTTTTAGATCCTTGAATCTAGTGCATAGAGAGCATATCCACAGCTATTACTAAATAATCATAGTTGCATATTATATATTTGCGTAAAAGCAACGTGTGGGAATTATTTTTTAACCATATTTAGTGTTAATGTTTAGAATGAAAGAAATGGGAATATAATACATATGGCATGTTTATCAGAAATTTAGATTTTTACAATTATTTTTAATAAGTGATTAAGCTCGCTTTGTCACTGGCTGGATTTGACCTGCAAAAACAATTTAGGAACCACAGATTTTGCTCTTTTTCAGAGAGCAGGATTTGCACTCTAATTTGCAAGGCTGCTAAGAACAAACATTTTCTAATGTTTATAGTAGGGAAGCAATTAGCATGTCATTCTTTGTAATGAGAAGCCTCACAGTCACATTAAAAAAAAAAGCTTAAAAAAAAGATTTAGTTCCTTTGGAGCTCAACCCTTTCTTTACAGGTACACTTTTCTCCTTGGCTGGTGTTTTCAGTAAATTAAAATTAATTGAAAATTATTAATGAAGTAACCTGGACATAGAAACCTTAACTACATCGATGGAATTTGGAGCATCTAAACATCTGATCTTGGATTTTAAAGTTTGGTAGTTCTAATAATGGGCTACATATTTATTAGGAATTTTCATTCAATTGTGTCCATAGCTTGGTTTGTTTAAATCATTTAGTTTCCTGTTTGCTCTTTCAGGGATCAGCATCTATCTTTGCTACGGTGGCATGATATAGTGGAGATGGATATCTCATGTCAGCAGAGCTGTAGATTGAGATGTGATCATTCCAGTTGTAGTTTCATTTGTACATCTGTGTAATAATTGCTTCATAGCTGATGCGGTGAAATTTAAAGGAGCTTCATATGTTTTGAAGGGAAAAAAATGTAACAAGGGAGTGTGGACAAAACTGCCTCTTCTCGTTCATGAGGACTTCTTATTTTCCAAGGGGTTCTCTGCACAAGATTCCAATACCCCTAAAGTCAGGATGTAGTAAACAATTTGTTTTCTAAAATATTGGCCTGGTTAATCTTGCTGTGTTATGATTTTAGGACTGAGAAATAATTCTGTTTCCAATCAGAGGCCACTTACATAATTACAGTATTGCATAGTTAACTCTGAAAACATGTTTCTAGTTATTTTTTGTGACCCTATACTTCTGTCCTTTAACAGCATGTTTCTAAAGATTACCTTTTTAAATGTAGTGTATCTCTGAAACTTCTATGTACAGAAATTTGAAGCTTGTTTTTTTTAGCAGTGCCTATTTCTATCCAGTTCCAGTTCATATATTAGTTGTTATTGGGATATTAAAAGTCAGATGGGTTTTTGAAATGAAAGTAGATTTACTTGATTATTATCTCATTTCTATGCAAAATTTTTAATCTGGATACTTGATGACTGAGTTGTGTTTTGCACATTTTTGGCACTAACTACGGTGTGCATAAACCACACCTTATGCATGTGTGAATTTGGTAGTAAAACAAAAATAGCTAAAACATTTTATATTGCACAACTTAAAATGTTTCTAGAGGGTAAGCAGGTTAGAATTTCATCTACTAGTTAATCCAGTTTTGATGCCAAGAAAGCCTATTGGGTGTTTATGCAGTACAACACCTGTATGTTGTGTATACCTGTAAGTACAAAGGTATTTATTTGATTTTTTTCCATCAAAGCCACCTGATAGATTGTACCTAGGTGTTCAAAGCCAGTTGAATTTTAGTACGATAGTACCAAATGCAGGTGGCATATAAATAATCAGATTGTCGTCTCTAGTTGCTATATTTTAATATCGGGTACAATTCCTTAAATTCAGTTTATTTCCAGTCTTTGAAACAAAAGACAATACAAAGACTGGCTGGAGGATATGGTTGTGCCATTGTTATGGTTCACACAGCTGATAAATCATAATGTAGTTTATCTGATTTTATCTTAATCTATGAAAATAGTTGCTGTAGTGTGTGAAGCATGATTCACATGTTTTTCTGTAGAAAAAAACAATATAAATTGCTTAAATCTTTGTAAGAATTTTATCATCCTATTGAAATTCCCAGTCTCATCTGTAGGTTATTGTTTTTTCTTTAAAGATGAACCCAATAGCACTTTATAACAATCTATTTGCTGTGCCTACAATTCCTGCCTGTTAAGGTTCCTAGCTCCCAACTTCTGTTAAGGTCCCTAATTAAATTGGGCCTTTTTCTCAAAAACAAGTATTCATGCTGAAACAGCTATACTGTATTTTAGTTACAGTATAAATGAAGAACACGATTTTTTAAATCTGTAAATGGAAACTGAAACAATCTGCAACACTAAATCTGTAAAAGGAAACCTATTATTTTTTTTTTAGATCTTGTTGCAAAGTGAGCACACGTGACAGTCTTTGAAATAGCTGGAAATTGTGTTTGGGCAGCGGCTGAAGAAGTCTGACATTAATTGGAACAATGCTTTAGAACTTGTCAGTAAATTTAAATTCTCCCTTCTGGACTTAGCTGATTGGATATGCTGGAAGCTCATTTAAGAAATTAATGTGCTGGAAATCTAGGTGATTTACCTCTTGTCTTGTTTTAGCAGCTTGTCTGTTTTTATAAGTTTTTCTTTTATTGTTAATTGGTGTCAGATCCACTGATGATAATAAATAAATTCATGGAAGACTCAGCAGAAAAGCAAGGTCAGGCTGAAGGGAGGAGAATTATTGGGCATAAATTCCAAGGCTTCTATTATTCCATGAAGTTTGAAACTAGGAAATGTTAGAATTTTTAGGCACAGGTCCTTGCTAATTTTAACACAAGCTGATAATTTTGGCCTTATTTAAATAAGGTCTTTAAACCTGGCTCTATCCCACGCCTTGTATTAGAGCGGACAATTTATTTATTTGTTAAATTTATTTTTATTTGCAGCCTGTCTTGCCATGGAGCTACTCTAGGTGGCTTACAATAATAAAAAGGAAGAAAAGGAATGGAGTGCAAACAGAAGAGAAGTAAAATAAAGGAACAATAAAATAAACAATGACAAGGAACACAATGAAAAAATACGTCAGTATGATAACTAGAAAGATGGATTGATGGAGAACAAAGGCAGGGGGGATGGGTAGGGAAGGTGGAGTTTGCCACCAGAGCCAAGTCTTCAGTCTCTTGTGGAAGGATAGGATGATGGATCCCTTGTGAGGTATTTTGATCTTATGAATGACTAGTCAATAACCCGGCATTGCCCAGGTTTTTATTTATCCCAATCCTGTATTAGACAGGAATGGTGATGTGAAGTGGCAACATAAGTGCGGAATGGGCTGTCCTCCCTCCTTCCATTAACCTCTTCGCAATTCCTGAATAGACGATGGCAAGAACAACTTCTCCCTGAGCCCTGATTTTGTTGACAATTAAATTAGTTAAAAATGTTTTCCTTGTGCCTCCAGAAGCGTCAAGAAATGTCATCTCTGCGTGACGTACATTGTGTCGGTCTCGTAGTGGTGCAGGCAGGCCCTGTTACAAATGCCCCCTTGTGGAGCATTGTGAAGCCATTACAATGGCAACTGCACTGCACTGTAACTTGTATCTTCACAGAACAAACACCCCAAGGGGTCAGAACATACCCCAAGGGGTGCTAGGGGTGTCTTACCCCCAGAGTATTTGTTTCCAGAGAGTAAGTGATCTGTGTACCAAGTTTGGTTGAAATTGCTCAAGGCGATCCAGAGTTATGCTGGAATATATAGACACATACATCCAATTATATCTATATCTATATATCTGAGTGCAAGTCTTGGTATATTCGGGAAAAAAAATCTCTATATCTCTATCTCTACCTCTATCTCTATCTCTATCTCTATCTATCTCTATCTCTATCTGTATCTCTGTCTCTATCTCTCTATCTCTATCTCTATCTCTATTCTTGTTTCCCTCTCCCGGACTTTTGTGTGATGTCATTTTTTAAAATCTTTAATCTGTTTTAATTGCTATATTTTGCAAGATGCCCAGAGCCATGATGGATTGGGCAGCCTGTAAGTTATTTAAAAAAATAAATTCCATAATAAATATATTATTAAAATCTTAAATATTTCAGCAACAGAGCATTTAAATAAACATTCATGTTTGGGCAGTTAGACAGTGCTGGATTTGAGGCCAGCAATTGATGAGGTACAGGCTGGGTAGAGCACTCAGGTTCTCCTAGAGCAGCTCCAGATTGCTCATAGCTGCTGACCAGAACCGGCTGTGCCTCCACTTGCTGGAACCCCTCTAAAGCAGGGGTGTCAAACTCAATTTCATTGAGGTCCACATCAGGATTGTGTTTGTTCTTGGGGGTCCAGGGTGGGCATGCCCAGAGTGAGTGTGGCCAGTTCAACATCACTTGTGTTGGGGGTGCCTGTGGCGGGCCGAGCTCTCTGCCAGCGAAAATGGGCTCACAAGCTCTGTTTTCAGCTGCAACAGCCTCTTGCAAGCCCCTGCCAGGGTTGTCTGCAGCCCTCCCGAGCTCTCTTTTCATTGGCAGAGGCACCATGAGCCAGTTCTTCGCTGTTTCCAGGGCATCCCTGTAAGCCAGATCTAAGCACTCCAAAGGCTGGATCCAGTCCCTGGGCTTTGAGTTTGACACTCCTGCTCTAAAGCCACAGCCTCAAGGCTAGTCCTGTTCCATAATGGGGTAAGATCCAAGGTGAGAATCCAGCA
The DNA here is from genome assembly GCA_032468015.1 of Mimophis mahfalensis. Taxonomy (NCBI): domain Eukaryota; kingdom Metazoa; phylum Chordata; class Lepidosauria; order Squamata; genus Mimophis; species Mimophis mahfalensis. Next base: position 23,283 of record JANHFR010008529.1, on the reverse strand, counting down.
GATTGACCAAGATGGAGGAGGAGGAAGAGGAGGAACCAAGGCAAAACCAGTTATTGCAGACAAAACTGGCCTTGTCTAGTTTAGATAACACCATGCAATAATTGCGTTATTAAATTATGGATTTGTAGACATTAGGTTAGAGATTAGGACATTTAAATATTTTAGCCTCTTTACTCCATTCGTAAAACATAGTACTGAACTTGAACTATATATGGTGATGGTTGCCATCTTGAAATGTTTAGAATACTTTTAGATAGTGGCTAAGTAACTGGAACATGATTTATTATTAGAACAGTTGAACCCTGCATTATATATTAAGCTGTAATACCTCTAAATCTTGCGGGATGTATTTCAGAGTAGAAAATCATTACATGGAATAATGTAATTTAGAAATTAGAGAGTCCAGCCAAGTTATATACTTTGAAGTCCCATTGATCTGAATGAGAAAGGGTTAAGCCCATTCATAAATCTGGAACCTAACTGTGTAGCTTTGTCTGGACAAAGTCTAAATTATTATGAAATGAGAATGTATGACTACGTTTAAATTCATATACTAGTATTCTGTGATTTAATGTTATTTTGTAAAGTGAAATAATTTTTTAAAAATTTTAATATTTTACTTTTGTTAGTTCAAGATAATTAGACTAACAATTATAAAAATGTGTGAAGGTATAGTGCGTTTTTAGGTATAATTTTTTGAAATATCTCTACTAGATGTCTGTATTTGGAGTGGAGCAACTTTGAGCTCTGAACCTATCAAAGTAACATGTTTACTTTGTTTATATCCATTTATGAAGCATGGTGACACTATATAGCCTATATAGGCTGTAAAATTAGGTTTGTTTATATCTTCTGTGAAGAAATAAAAAATACTATGAAAGTAATTGTGCGTTGATATCTAGCCAGATAAAAATAGAATAAACTTTCAATTCAAGAGCTATTTGATATATTGTCTAATATTAAAATAGATTTTAATTGTATTTCAAGTCCTAAGGGGACCAAGTTATAATAAGAAACGTCTACGTGAACATAAGATACTTCATAGGGGCAAGAGCAGTGCTTCTTAACCTCAGTGTTTATGAAGTGTGGACTTCAACTCCCATCATTCAAGCCATGCTGGGTGGGGAATTTTGGGAGCTGAAGTTCACACATCTTAAACCTGCTAAGGTTGAGAAACACTGGGCTGGATCAACTAGTGGCAAGGAAGCTAGTGGTGAAGATCTGCTGGCACAGGAAGTTCCAGATACCTGAATGGCCGCTGGATTGAGCTTCAGCTTTTTAAATGGTTATGCAAGTAGCTTGTGTACTTAGGATGTTGGCTGGCAGGGAAAACTGTCTCTAATGCAAGATCACTAAGACTTGTTTAACTTATCTAGTATCTCAGATATATTAACTATCAACTACATGTCTGATGACTGTATTATATTTTCGAAATGTTTGAATTCCCCTGTCCCACCGCCCTGTTTTTCCAACTCTTTAACTAGGAATTTTTGCTTGCTGCTGGGCTGCATTTAATTTCAGGTCTGACTCACTTTATTGAACGTGTTTAAATTGTTGCTCTTCTGCACTTGATAGCAGTGCTGTTTCTTGAGCAAAATGTGTTTCCCACTTGAGTCAGCATGAAAAGGATTTTCTATTAAAGCAGTCAGCTGTTTACTTGAGAACAGCTGACAAAATTTCATAGTTTCAGGCTCAAAGGGTAAAACGAACTTGTCCTTTAGGCAGGTTTGGATAGATTCCAGGCTTTGAGAAATAACTTGAGTATCCAAGGAATAGATCCCCCCCCCCCCACTTCTCTCTCTTCCATTTAGGCTCTTATCAAGCCCAATGATTGGTAGAAGGTAACCTGGGTGATTTCCTGTATGGTTAAAACTAAACCTTGTAAATGTTTATTTATTTCTAGATAATAATAGCGATTTTTTAGATATGAATAATTAAAAAATAGTGGCAGTTCAGTTTAAATGTATAAATAAGGAAGTTTTACAGATTTTTCTATTTTTCATCTATCCATCTATCTATCTATCTATCCATCTATCTATCTATCTATCTGATTCCATCCTATTATATATAAATGTACTCAGCCAGCTGAGGATCTAAGACCATGATTCTAAGATACAATTAATACATCTTAGTTAATAATTGGAAGGAGAGATGGGGAAGATGATTTGTCCTGATAACCACAAATATCTAAGACACATTGCTATATTAATTTTTCTTCTGGTAACTGCAGTTTTTACTTTTTCAAAATATAATGGCCTTTCCCCCTCTTTAATAATGAATTGGTTGTAATTTCTTTTGGGATGATCCAGGTAGCAAGGGAGCCAGTTTTCTTGTTTCTTTTTTCCATTTCTTTCTACAGCTCTGAAGAATTACTTCTATTGTTTCTCAGTCCTCCTGAGCAGACCTTTAAGGTACAAGAGAAAATCAGCAAAAATCACCTCCTCCGATTTTATCAGCAGAAATCACCTCTATGAGAAATCTTTAGAATTTGAAAGCAATCCATTGTTTATATAACAGCTTCTGGACACCCCCCCCCCTTGCTCCCCCCTCAAAAATACACAGAGAGTTGTGAAGGAAATGATAAGAAATATAAGACAGTTATTGTAGATCAAGAATGGACAGTTTTATAGTCTTCTACCTGATGAATGGTGATCAATAATGCTTATTGTTTTTAATGATCATAGCCTGCATTGCTGACATCATCTGTTAATCGATGTTAGTGAAGTAACATCAAAAACATGCTTAGGTTGTTAAAAGTCTGAATTTAGATGCCAATCTTCCTCATTGGCATGATCAAACTACTACCTGCAATCTATTTTGTAAATATATGAAATAGGTATGTAAATTAATAACAAAGTAACCAAAATATTACTAGGATTATAATTTTAAAATTGTTGAAAGTTTTTAAGAATGTGTTTCATTTGGAAGATGAATTTAATTTTTAAAAGTGGTACAAGTAAGGTAACACCAGTATTCCTTTCTTTCCAATCTAGTGTGTCTATTATCTCATAATTTTGGCATTTCCTGGCATGTATTATGAGTTTATCAATGGCCTTTATGAGCATTGAGGGTAGATATAATTCTCTACATTTGTATGTAGCTATGTAAAGCTCTATTTAACTTATATGCAGAGCACATCATGAGAATGGCAGGGCTAGATAAATCACAAATTGGAATTAAGATTGCAGGGAGAAATATCAACAACCTTAGATATGCTGATGATACCACTCTAATGGCA
>JANHFR010008527.1:9913-27630 GCA_032468015.1 Mimophis mahfalensis | reverse complement strand
TTGAATGACACAATGTTTTTTAATCAACTTTTCTCTTCTTGTTTATGGATTTTTAACCTATAAATATTTACCAAAATGTGCCTACCCTGTTCATGAAGTTCTACAGAATTATGTAACTATAATGGTGAGGAGCCAGGAGGAGGTGAAGGGAGGACATAGAGAGGATAGTGAAGTCAATGGCTTACTATGCAGAATAAGTCTTCTATGAAGTAAAGTGCAGGTGGCTACCAGATTGTCGTTGTTTACAAGCAATTACCCTCAGACTGGGTTACTTGGAAGTGTTTGAGGAAAGTTCTTAAACAATATTGACCTTATGAACTTGATCATAGTTTTGCTAGTTATTCATTTAAACTTGTATTTTTTTAAAAAGAAATCTTGCTTTTTAGAAACTTTGTCAGAAAATATATTTAAATACATTAAACCCTTTGGAATTAATAAAGGCATAGAACATGCCTATCTGATACAATAAAAAGAATTCTATTCTATTCTATTGTATTATGGTTTTATAATAGAGAAAGGGCAAATTGATTATTGTTCTTTATTCCAGTGTGATAGCCAAATTTTATCTCCTTGAACTGTATGATACTATTTTTTCCACAGGAACAGATTGCAAAGAAAAGGAAATGTGAACATTTCTAGAATATTTTCACAGAATGAACAAAAACATTAAAATAAATTTTAGCACCTTCTGAAAATATACATATTAACACACTTTATATTTGTTTAGGTAAAATGTTTATTCAGTTGTATCTATTTGAAGTCATTTTTAAATTTGTTCTCAGTGAATTTAAATAAATCATATTTAAACTATTTTTTTACTCTCTGTTTATCAGATAAACCATGAAACAATACATTTCTTTTAATAACAAATGCCTTGCACGGGTTTTTCATTTGTTTTTCTTTTTTTGATGAGCTTAAATACCAAGCATCGGAATCAAAAATCAAGCAGATGTGTGATACCCTCCTCCTTTCCCCAAATAGGAGAAAATACATACAGTACATAAGATAAAATCCCAACCAAACAGCCCATCCTATTACACTTTCCCCCACCATTCCTTATAATAATTAATCATATAATACTTTACACTGCTTGCCTGAACACCTCTCATGCCCACTGAGTTGTACACATACACGAATCACTAGTAATTGCTATACAATAGGGTTCAGCAATGTTTATAGGAAGGTATAAACAGATTAGTGGTGCTGGAACAAGGGCAAGGTCAGTACAAGTCACTGAAAACTAAGGAAGCTATGCCACTTACAGAAGTCTGGCATCTTTACTATATAGTAGGGGTCAAGTTGTGCAATTTTATAAGCGCATTCAGTAGAAAATAATTATCTTTGGATCATTTATTTGGATCAGATATAGATTTATGACTGTACTGGCACATAAACTTTATTATACCAATTTCTTTAACACTGTACCATATCTGAGAAGTATATTGTTCTGTAGTGTTTTTCCAAGAAATCCTTTCCAGACTCTTTAATGCCATATATGTTTCATAATGAGAATGAAAGAGAACATTCTTAAGACATTCAGTATCCTTTTATCATAGTTGAACAGAGGACAATTCTGATATTTTTCTGCTGCCCTGCTATATAGGAATATTTTTCCCTATATGTGAGCAAAGTGTCATGGTACAGTTTACGGGGGGAAAAACAACTGAAAGGTTTTGAAAGGTTTCTTTTCAATTTCATTGGAGAAGGAAAGGTAATCATAACACCAAACGTGCTATTGTTTATTTGATTTAAGTACATTCCATTAGATTATGTGAGGTTAGGATTACTTTGATTTTTTTTCCAATCCAAAACCACATTATTTCCTGAAAGGTTAGACATACAGTAAAATATGGGAAACAATATCTATATTCCTGGAAATGCTTCATGGAATGGAATTCTAAAATATTTTTTAAATACTATCCAGTGAATGTGATGTCTCATGTATTCTGCATGGTTGTTCATGGCTTTCCAGTCCAACCATAGGGATTATGTTGATACTGTAAATTATTAATTACGTAGTTTTAATACTTATGTAATATCCCCTAAACAACTGGTCCAGTTGAGCATTCTCCTTCAAAGAACTCAGATGTTAGTATGCTTAGATAGACTTAATATGTCTGTGAAATGATCTGATATGGAAAAACTCTTTGGAAGGGGTTAATTTCTTTTTGTAAATATGGATGGATGGATGGATGGATGGATGGATGGATAGATAGATAGATAGATAGATAGATAGATAGATAGATAGATGTAAATCACTTAGGCTCAGCAAATATTTTCTTGTTCCCGAGGTTATTATTTTGTACACCTTGTGTAGATAAAGCTATCTTCTAATCAGTTGTAAGATGGCTAACTAAACAGTTTAATCAATTAACTTAAACAAACATTAAAGTACACAGAAATAAAAGCAGCAATTTTAAAAATACAGCATTTTTTAAAAAAAATAATTAAACAAGAGTAAACAAGTGTGAATGAAAATGGGGTTCTCCTGTGCCTAATTTGTAGAATGCATCCCTTCCCCGCCTCCCGCCCCCCAAAATTGGGTGATTAGTTGTAGTAAATTTTTTAGCACAAATTTGATAATGAGTTTGATCCCTCAGCGATTCTTAGCAGGGCTGGAGTAAGGCATGTAATGCCCTAAGTATAGCGCATAACGGCGCCCCTTTGCCCTTCCATTGCCTAAACTGGCTTAAGACACTTACTGTAAGTGCTGAAAACTAAAATCAAATGTATCAGTGAATGAGTTAAGGGCATGTTAGCTTGCATGGGGGATAAAACTCTAGGGTTCCTCTCTTCAGTTGGTATCTTAAGCCTATGCTTATTTTATTTTAATGGTTAATCCAGGGCTGATTGTTAGTTAAGACGAGTAGTTTGGCCCTCCATTTATGCAAGCTAATGCTTGAGTTGGATACTTTTTGTTAGATTTATACCCCATTTTAATTTTGTACTACTCAAGGTGAGGCACATAATGCTTGCGTCTTTATTTTCTTACAGCAACAACATGGTTGGGCTGAGAGATAGTGACTGGGTCTAATCTAGCACCTCAACCATTACATTTAGCAGTAATATCACACTGTGTTGTGATTGCCTAAAAAAAGATAAAGGACCCAGTTGTGGACTTCTCTTTCTGGCAGCCCCAGTCAGTATGGTCAGTAGTCAGTAATTACAAAAGTTGTGGTCTTAACAGTCTCCAGGAGACTACAGTTCCATATGCCAATGTAGAATTAAAACGGATGGTTATTGAAAGTGTAACCGTGGACTAACTGAACCATTGACCTGCTAAAGCTAAAGCAGTTCTAATACTCTTAGGCAAATTAAAATGTATTTTCAGTAGTGGCATGGCTATGTTTCAATAACCTCTCTTATTTCTCTCCAAAATATAACACATATATCAATCAACTAAATATATTAATTCTGATGCACAGTGTATATTGATGTGTAATTTAGTTTAAATTAAATTAAAGGTAAATTACGCATCAGTACACATTATGCATCAGAATTTCCTGCTAACCTTGTTCAACTTTAGGCCATGCCTTTCTTGAAAACTGTAGGACATGGCTCCATTTAAAAGATTGTGTTTATTTTTTCAAGCTGCAAAAATAACATATTATGGGTACATTTTAAAATAGAGTTAAATGCTAACCACGCTCCTTGTTTTAAACAGGCACAGAAATTCTTGGCAAATCAGTTCGTATTATATTCTCTACGTTAGGAGTTTGCATATTTTTTGCAATTGGCTACATGTTGCTGCCACTATTTGCTTACTTCATCAGAGAATGGCGGATGCTGCTACTGGCTCTTACTGTCCCTGGGGTGTGCTGCATTCCACTGTGGTGGTGAGTTTAACTGTTCTGAAAGTTGTTCAGCTTCAGAAATGTCCTCTCTGTAGCTGATAACCTTCACCCTATACTATTCTATAACCAGCCGGCTTTTTACAGCCTTGAGTTGATATAGATATATTTTCCCACCTTTGGCATTTGATTGCAGAAAGCAGTGGATTGTTTTGAATGTTTTTTTAAAATTATCTTTATTTTGAGTCTGATTTGACTGGTTCTATTTACCCTGGGCGAGTTCTGGGTTAAGTTGTTCTGGCCTCCAGCTTTTAAAAAATACTTTATTAAAAAAAGCAAGTCATTGTAAGATGAGTTCTCCTGCTCAAATTTCCCCCTTCTCAGTTATCTTTAATTTCGCTTTTTTTTTTCTCTGTTGAGGCACCAACAGAATTTTTTGATAATCAAAAAACCCACGTTTTTAAGAGCATCTGCAGAAAGTAATACTACTGTATGGCTAAATCTCTCTGTATTTTCTAGTTAGTGTGTATGCAATGAATGTTCACAGTCATGTTTATATATCTTTGAGAAGAACAATTCTAACAAATTAACTTCATGAAACTATTAAGAGAAATTACTGCATCAAGAGAACCCACTTCCAATTGCTAGTGCCAAGAAATATTGAAGCTGTAAAATTATATAATTTTCTTCTTACTTGTAAAACATTCTGAATAACTAGATTATCTTACGATAACTAAAACTTGGAAAATGTACTATAGGATCTATTAAAATGAATCAATTTTATTATAAAGCCTAAGCCTCTGATAAACGGAGCTCCACTTGCAAAATTTTATGCCTTATAATAAAATTTATTAGACTAAAAGGTAGTACCAGAGTTCTGAGTTTTGTACAGCATTCTTAAAGATCTGGCACTGCTTCACATCTCCATCAACACTGAAGTCTCAACAAGTTTTGATTTGTTCGCCTGAAACAATGATTCAGTAGTAGATTCTGATGTCGTATTACTCTCAGTATTTAATGTCATTTTAAAGAATTTGTTTGCAATTTAAGAAATTGCTTGCAAAGGTATAGTTCACTAATACTTATGTAACCGTTTTAGAGATTAAAAACATTGAAAAGTTACACATTTTACAACCTTTTTAAGGAATTAAAGGATATAATTTTTCTTTCTGCATAAGCATTATACAATTTTAACTCAAAGGAAATACTGTGGTTATAGATATACAACCTCCCACAGTTTACTTGATATTAAAACAAACATCTACCGGTATATGTTTTAGATCCCAGTTCTTGCTTTTCAATGTGACAGTCATTTCATTCAAATGTTTATACTGGATTTGCTCTAAAATATATTAGAAGTGTATTTGGGAATTTATAATGTTTAAATGTCTTTCTGTTTTAGCCTATGGTCTACAGCAGGGGTGTCAAACTTGCATCATCACGGCAGCGTCACATGACATTTCCCCCCCTTACTAACTGGGCAGGGGTGGGTCTAGCATGTGATGCATCCAGCCTGCAGGCCATGAGTTTGACACCCCTGGTCTACGGAAATAATACTGCAAATTACTTTAATCAAAAACTTAGTTAATTCCTACATGTGTTGTTTCACATAGCAATTGCTCTGTAGAGATTTCTTCTCCTTTTTTTATTTCTTCCTATACTTTATTGGCCTCTTTATTACTTAACTATCTTCACAGTTAGCTCTATTGATCCAGGAACCACGTTTTTGTGAAGGTTATCAGTGGTATCAATAGAAAGCCACAAAAGTAGAAAAGTTTAACTTTTTGTTCCAGTTTTGCATGCAGAGTGCCAAAAAGATAATCCAGCTAAAATCTTTTTTTTAAATCTGAGACAGATGGGAAATATTTCTCTGGATCAGAATAAGAAAATTTTATTTCAGAATATCTACTTGCTAATAATGACAGGAGCTACTTTTTGATTATTATTTCAAAAAGTAGTTGTTGCCACATCAGTATGCTTTGAATAATTTAAATAGAGGTATTAATATGAATCGAGTGTGAGGTATTACAGTATCTTTCCTCCGCCTTTTAAAATGGCTTCCTTTTGTCTTGCTTGGCCTGTCCCCTCCTATTCAGTTCTTGGTCTATTCAGTCTTAGATTTGCGCACTCAACACCTCTCTACATATAACCCAAATTCTCTCTCACACACACACATGCACACACACATGCACACACACACTCACCCCGCGTTCTTTGTCATTTTACTTCTGGTTTTTAATTGAATTTTCCTCCTAAGAATCCAGCTCACTTCTTAAAGTTGGTTTATATGGTTGCAAAATGGAGCAAAACCAAATATTTAAAAACTCTGACTTTTAATGGTGGGATGAAGAAGATGGAGGTGTATTTCACTTAGCTAGAGCTACCAGATCTAATTTGCAAAAATTCCATACAACAACTAGACTGATAGCAAAACAATACAGAACTCTCCCTCCTGCATCCCTGCTGCCCCTATTGTTTGCTTCTGTCTAGCAATTTTTTGGGATTGTTCCAGCCCAGCAATTGTCTATTAACCCTAATATACTTTCATTCTACAAGTTACTTAGTCTGTAAAGATCCTAGCCAGTTAATATCTTCTTTTTTCCCACTAAGATGCCAAAATATTGTAGATATTTTGGATATAGATATTGGTTTATAGATCAAGGACATTATATTTTAGTGAAATCTCTTGTAAATATATTGCTCCTTCCTGTGAGTAAGAAGATTTATACAAAGGACATACCAATAATTTATCGCTACAGATAATCCTATAGTTCATGAATATTAAAACATTTAGATGAAATATAAATTTTTGTGGTCTCTTCTCTTCTGATCAATTAATGAATCAAAGGTTGCATTCCTTGAAAATTCAAATAAGAAATATTCACATATTTTAAATGTAGGTTAAAAGAACAAGGCCATACCACAAACTTCTGTTTCTGACTACTATTATTGAACAAGAAAAAATGAGGTTCATAAAATAAAGTTTTTAAATTTCTTCAATTCTAGCCTGTTTGAAAATTGATAGTATTAAATAATACGTACATACATCTATCTATCTATCTATCTATCTATCTATCTATCTATCTATCTATCTATCTATCTAATCTATAGATAGATATAAAGGTATTTTCACTACTATACTGGAACCTTGGTTCTCAAACACTTCTGTTCGTGACTAGTTCAGTTCCCGAACAAAAATTCCACCTGAGTTTTGAATCAGTTGACGACTGAAAACTCGGTTGGTGAACAACAGTGGCGCAGAAAGATTCCTTTCCACAGTTGTCTGCGCATGCACAGTGAGTCACTTCAGAACGTGACCAAATCGGTTTGCGACTGTGGCCAGGACTAGTATACTTGTTTTATTAAGTTGTGGGGAGGGGAATTTAGATGTAAACATTGACATATAAATTAAATAATTTAAAAAAAAGATATGCTGCAGGACTTTAAAATCCTTGCAGGAAATACAGCGATTTTAAAAACAGTGAATAAAACTTGTGGCTTGAAATCAGATCACAAGTGTGTTAGTGGAGAGTTAGATTTTCCATGTGCGACAGGGATGGATGTTTCCTCTTTTAGAAAGCCTCAGATCATAGATGCATTTTTTGTGTTTGTAAGCATTATAATTTGTTGGTATCCCATTTAATATTAATTTGGGTTTGAATTACATTTAAAGATCTCATACTTTGCAACGCTGTGTTTATGTTATGTTGTAGTGACAAAGCTGAGCTGATAAGATGGAAGCCTGGAGGTCTCAAACTTGCTTTCCCAGCAAATCTCTGCCCTCTTGTCTTTTGGCCTGGGCTTTGGTAACTCCTGCTGCTGTCGCTGGGAACATCTTATTTGATTTCTGGGAAAACCTTATTTGGTTCTCTCCTTAATCCTATTTATGAGACAAAGAGGCCTCCCACAATCTGTACTGATTTATTAGCAGCTAAAAGGTTTTGAAAAAAATCTATACTGTAAGCCCTGGATTTGTGGTATGGTGACCTGAGGTTTCATCAACAACATCACCCAAAAAAGGGGCAGTTTTACCAGAGATTATTATTTTTTTTTTTTGAAAAAAGAAATGTTAAAAATGTAACTTAGATTTTAAAATGATAAACGGTTCACAGATGCCTCAGTTATACATGGTTCAGACATGCCTTCCAAATTATTAAGAAGAGAACTGTAAAGTAAGATGCAAGTCAGAACACACGATGGCACTGGTTAACAACAAACACTATTGCTGCTCCTGTAATTGCTAGCAAATGGATTTTAGAGGCAAAACATTACATTTATGGCCAGTCTGAATCATAAATGAATGAAAGTTGACACTGAATACCCAACGTCCTACAGCTGTCCAAAAAACCCAAAGATATTTAGGAACCCACTAAATAAATCAAAGAATCATAATTTTGCATACTTCTACAAAAGCTGGGGTCTCTTGAAATTACTGTTCCTTTTGCTTCGTTTTACCTGGGAAATTCCTTTCTCTTTGTAAGCCTACTTTTTTCGTAGGCTGCAAATTTCTTCTCGCTCATTCCTGTTCCTAGTCCCCCACATGACTTCCTCCTCCTCTGTTCCTTTTTGAAGGTACAGTATTTTCTTTTGAAAAATCCTCAAAATCCTTTATACAGGTAGTCCTCTACTTGCAACAGTTCATTTAGTGACCATTCAAAGTTACAGTGGCACTGAAAATTGTGATGGGACCGTTTTTTCACACTTAACAACGATTACAGCATCTGCCTGGTCACATTATCAAAATTCCGATGCTTGGCAAGTATTTCATATTTATGACAGCTGCAGTGTCCCGATATCATGTGATCAGCTTCTGCAACCTTCTGACAAGCAAAGTCCATGGGGAGTCCAGACTCACTTAACAACCGTGTTATGAACTTAACAAATGCAGTGATTTACCTAACAACTCTGGATTGCCCCTAAAATGGGACAAACTCACTTAACAAATGTTTCACTTAGCAACATACATTTTGGGCTCAATTGTGGTCATAACTTGAGGACTACCTGTATCTCTAGTTGAAGTAGAGATTGTGAGTTCTCTCCAAATTTCCCTCAAAAAAGGGATGGCATTACTCCTCCATGAAGATACTAATTATACTTTGTCAACCACATAAATCGTAAATATTTTTCCTTGCTTCCTTATATTTTTCAGTAAAATCAGAAGTCCCTATAAAATTTTGTTAATATTTCTTAACTTTTTGAAAAAGTAATATTGATCATTAATAATTAATAATTAGTTCGCTGCACCACCAATATTAATAAGAGTCTTGGTGGTGCAGCGGACTAATTGCTTGCACTTAGCTGCCGGCTGCCTGCAATTAGTGTGAGTTCTAATCTCAACAGGCTCAAGGGTGACTCAGCCTTCCATCCTTCCGAGGTAGGTAAACTGAGGACCCAGATTGTTGGGGGCAATACATTGACTTTGTAGGTCAATAAGCTGACTTTGTAAAACACTGCTTAGGGGCCCCCAAAAGCTCTAATAAGCTGGTCTATACAAAAAATGAAGGCAATTGAATTGAACCCTGAGTCTCCGGAGAAGGGCAGCATATAAATGGAAATTTTAAAAAATATATATAGTAGGCATTGAAATCTTTAGAGATACTAGGTTATTAGATTCATGATCTCTTTTTTTCTGGACATTTTAATAATTTCCTTTCCAAAAAAATACTCTTATAAAGAAACAAAGGAACTATCATCAAGAAGGCACATGTATTGATTGACCCTAAAAACAAGACCTTGCTAATCAAATTCTTCAAGTGAAATCAACACACAGCTCCCAATGTATCAATTTCCATAAAATAAATTGTGATATATTTAGGATGGATTTACATAACAGATTTTACTCAAATGAGTGTGATGTCACCTGTTATTTTAGTATACCAAATCTTCCTTGAAGCTTTGAATGCTCACTGCAGAGAATTAATATTACAGGTTTTTATACCTATATTTCAGTTTTCTCCAAATTATAGAAAGCAGCTAGATAGGTGTACAATGTATCTGAATCATTTGTGGAATTATTAATCAAGAAAAGAAATTAGGATCTAAGGAAGAACATTGCATTAACATATGTTAGCTCCTATGCAGCATTTATATAGGTCCCGGGTTACCTAAAGTCTAGGCTCCCATCATGTCAGAGTTACACTGTCAGTATTACACTCACTTCCAAGGAAATATATTTATTGTAAACACATTCATAGTCCACCTACCCAGTTCAGTGGATTATAGATATGTTAAGATAAATTGTTCTATTAGAATTAGCAAGTGTTTACTCAAATGTTTGTCTGTTTATATTGAAAGGGAAGTCTTTTTAAACAAAAAGAGTTGCCTTGAAATGAGAAAAATGTAGCACCTACATATTCTTCTATGTTTTTCCAAATTTAACTCCCTGATCATTAAAGAACAGCACAATGCAGTGAGTGAGTTAGTTGTTCTCCCTGACACATCCCTTTCTATATGCGAGTGGACCAGACCTTTGCCTTCTCATATCACAATTAAGTGAAAACCCTGTCAGTCACTGTGATGGCATCAGTTTATGTGGAAAAAACCAATGAGATAATATGGACTTCTTACAGGTTTATTCCTGAATCTCCCCGGTGGCTGATCTCTCAAGGAAGATTCAAAGAAGCTGAAGCGATTATTCGGAAGGCAGCAAAAACAAACAGAATTCCAGCTCCAGCAATAATTTTAGATCCAGTAGACGTAAGTATTAGGAGATGGTATATTGGTTAAGGTATCTGGATAGAAACCATAAGTTCTAGTCCCACTTTAAGCATAAAGCCCCAGCCTAGTCACTTACTCTCTGCCCTAGAAAGCAGGCAAGAACAAACAATTTGTCCAGGCAGTCACCAGTCATCAACTATTTTACTTGAAGCCACAGACTCAAAAAATTGTATATTTTTGTTGTACTTGCTGTAGCCCACTATGATAATAGTGACTGAGCTGAGGGACTTTGGACCAGTCACCATCTCGCAGCCCACCCCACCTCACAGGATTGGAAAATTGGAGAAGGACATGTTACGTATGATCACAGCTTTGAGTTACTTATAAAGCAATAAAAGTGGGATAAAGATTTAATCAGATAGATAGTTAAAGAGACAGAAAAGAGGCAAATAGATAAATAGCAGGTCTCAGTTTTACCACATTTTAACATGACCTTAAGGTAGAGTATGATAGTTAATTATTACTTATTATCAGCAAGAACCATTAGTGATTCATATATGGCAAGTTCTCCAAAAGCATCAACAATTTTGCCAGTTATATAAACCCAGTTATATGTGCAATAAAACACCACTATGTCCTTGAAGAAAACAAAAGCAGACAATATGCCATGAATGTCTGCCTGAAAATAATAATAAAAAAGTATATAAATCTAACTAGCTCAGTAGCAAGCCAAGATCAACAAACCTTCCTGATTCTAAATATAATGTTGTCTCTCATGTTTTCTGCCTATGTTCACTTTTATCCCCCACAGCAGGCATTTTAATATATTTCAGAGGCGGCTTGGAGCTTCTTCCATTTCTATTATTCTACTTGTCAGCTGTAGTTCTGTTCTCGCCCAAATCTGGTTTAATCACATCAGCAGGGTTTAGCATTCAGCCATAAATTGCTATAGATTTTGTTTCTGGCTTGGATAAGCATGTTGCCCACTTTTTAAAAAAGTTTCAGTATGGCTTTATACCTTTATACCGTCTTCTCATTTTCCAGGGGGGAAAAAATCACATCCCTCCCCTTGTGAGCTGCAGACAAATAATGAATTGCACATATCTGAACTTGATCGGGTCACCGACATAATTGTAAAAAAGACTTTGGACAAATGGCATTTTCCGTCCTTCCCAAATGTTTAACAATAGAAAAGGCCAAGAAAATGTGCAGTCCACCTAAAGTAGCTCATTTTTATCATAGTCTTGAGAATAAAGGCTGCTCTATATGTATACTACTAGTTTATTCCCTTGCAGCATTTTTTTAAAAAAAGGCTCTAACCACATGGTATGATTCAGTGTTTTATTTTGTTTTGTTTTGTGTGTGTTTTTTTTTAAATCTTGGGAAGAGTAATGGGTTTTGTAGTCAAATGGAACAAGGTTGATCAACCACTTCCAATATAATTATTGACCAGCTAATGTATGAAGTTGTTGTTTTCTCTTCCAATTATATATTCTTGGTTGTAGGTGGCAATAAAGCAGAAAATGATGCTAAGAGAAAGTCAAGATAGGCGATGCATTGGTTGGCTGTTGTGTGTCTCTTTGTGGTTCAGTTTGCAAGGGGTTTTAACTCCATTTAACTTCGATATGCCTCTTCTCCCAACCCAACCCAACCGAGACTGTTAAAATAAAGATTATTGAGGGAAACCGAAATGAACTTCTGTGGAAGGCCAAAACTCAGTTGTTATAGTTATGGCAAACTCTTGGTTTTGTACTGAAAAGTCTTCTAATTTTACCAAAGACATGCAAAAAACAAAGGTTGCTTTTTTAAAATTATAGCATAAAGACACACTTTTCACTGGCACTCCCAAACCAAATTCCATAATGGAAAATCCCAGAGAATATCTAATTCTGCTCTAAAAGTGAAATCTAGTCATCTCTACTTGTTGATTACTCTGGTTTCATAGACAACACTACCTGTCTTCTCTAAGGAGCTTGCAGTTGCAGTCATTAATGAAGAAAAGAAGCTAATTTTTAATTTATTAGGAGCTTAAGGGCAAAAGTTTTCCCTGGACAATTTACAAACATATCTCTGATGTAGGAAGCTACAGTAGTCCTTGCCTTACGACTACACTTTGGACTGGAACTAACATTGTTAAGTGCAATGGTCATTAAATGAGTCATGCCCAATTTTATGACTTTTTTGCTTTTATTAAGTGAATCATGGTCATTAAGTGAATCACCCAGCAGTTACATGAATTTAGCTTTCCCCATTGACCTTGCTTGTTGGAAGCCAACCAGGAAGATTGCTGAATACCCCTAAATACTTGCTGGTTGCCAAACACTTAAGTTTGGATCATATGACCATGGAGATCCTGCAACAGTCGTAAGTGCAAGAACCAGATTTTTTTCAGCACAATAATTTTGAACTGTCATAAATTTAGGGCTACAGCAGTTGCACCTCCTAAGGAAACTATCCATGAAACTGGGAACCACATCAACTTGTTGAGTATTTTATTTCATATCTGGCTGATTATGGAACTCTTGTTGCTTGAGTACATGTCATGTGCTCATCAATAAACATACTTCAGTAGGCCTCTTTTCCCAACAATCCTTGTTAATGGATTGTTACTAATTTAGGCTAATTTTCAAACATAAGACTGTTTTTCATATGATAAAGAGTTTTGAAAAATAATTCACTTTCGAACTGATCTCCAAAACAGGTTAAAATCTGTGCACAATGAGAATGAAAATACACAAAATTGTCAAAATGAAAGTCAATCCATCTTCTTTAAACCAACGGCTTGGTTTTCCTTTTCTTTGCCTTGTATGCTATCCAGGACATTTATATTTGTTTAATTGCTTGGTTTTGGAATGTTCCCTTTTTTCCTTTCTTTTCCTCCTAAGGTAGAAGATTTGAAAGCCAAGCAACATCAGGGTGTGTTTTTGGACTTGTTCAGATCACGAAACATTGCAATTATGACTTTTATGTCTCTTCTTTTATGGTAAGGTTCCGACAGCAGGCCCATTAAATGCAGAGACCCGATGATCTGTTTTTTATTCAGGGCAAGTTAGGCTGTTTGGGACACTCCGGTCCTTATTTATCAAATGAGATCTTATTTTATGTTTTTAATTGATCAATTTATGTCACTGCCCTCTTGGCATATTCAGCTGCCCTTAACATGTGAATTGCCATTAAAATGTGATGTAGATCAGAAAATTGCGAGTGTTTTTATAAATAATTTTCTACGCCTAGAGGACCTTTTATTAGATTGCTTGCTGATGCGTGTAAGTATGGAGGGATTTTGGAGTTGTGAGCAATGGAGTTCAGGCAACCAGAAGCCCTTCATTAACTAAACTGCATCGGAACACTTTTGCCTACTTCTTTACCTTAACTTTTTAACCAGACAAAGCTAATTACTAACCAACAGGATTAGATATAACACCAGACTAAACAATATCACACTGTTATTGTTTCCAGCCCTGCAGATCTGATAGAAAAATAATAATAAAAAACAATTTAACCAAACAATAAAACTTCAAGAAAAAAAAGGAAACTATTTACGTTTAAGCACCAGAGATATCTTAGTTGAGTCAATTCTTTGCACGGTTTTCTTTTTAATAATTTTATATTATTTATTTATTTATTAATAAAATTTCTAGGCCACCCAATCTTGAGGGACTCTGGGCGGCTTACAACATTTAAAAACATAAAGAAATAAAGTAGATCTAATAATAAAAAAACATAAAAACTTTGAAAATACTGGACTTTATCAGCAAAGGTAAAATACAAGAAATGAAGCCTGCTTATTTAAATAGCCATTTGGACATTAGTTTTTGAAATCTACTATTAATCCAAACACTTTTGGTACCAGATAATAATGAACATTGTCACTGTTATCAGGAGATTCAGATACAAGCTGTTGCGTAGGCACAATTTATTGTATAACACTTTCCACAATCATATAATTTTCCGAACAGAAATAATATTTAACTCTCAGTTCAGTTAAAGATTTAGCACCAAGAGCCATGGTGGCACAGTGGTTAGAATGCAGTACTGCAGGCTACTTCTGCTGATCACCGGCTGCCAGCAGTTTGGCAGTTAGGTCTCACCAGGCTCAAGGTTGACTCAACCTTCCTTCCTTCCAAGGTCAGTAAAATGAGGACTCAGATTGTTGGGGGTGGTAAGAGACTGACTGTAAACTGCTTAGAGCAGGCTGTAAGGCACTGTGAAGCGATGTATAAGTCTAAGTGCTATTGCTATCTCATATACTGAATTGAATAATTGAGAGTCCTGAGGAGCTTTTTGTCTTTCTATATGAGCAATCAGCATTTAAAATTAGATGGCTGCTTCTAACAGGTACTTGCCATAAAACAGCACTAAGGATACCTTAGGGCTAATAGTCAGCTCTTCCCTCTTGTCATTAGAAGGACTAGGTTGTATTTCATCCAGGGATATTATGAATTTAGCTCCATTTGATTAAGATACTTGTTTACATAAATTATTGAAAAACAGTAAAGCAGCATCAAAACAAAAATGTCCAGAGGGTTGTATGTGTAATTTCCCAATGCATATTTTACTCCATTCCAATTCAAAAAAGTGCCACCTGAAATAGTAAAATAGGAAATAAGTCTGTTCTGCTATTGGGTTCATTGTGCCAGATTGTGGCTATTTATATTTGCAATTTTCTCTTTTATTTTAGGATGTTTACATCTATTGGCTATTTTGGCTTATCACTCAGCACCCCCAATCTGCATGGAGATGCCTACTTAAATTGTTTTCTCTCGGCACTCATTGAGGTCCCAGCCTATGTGATTGCCTGGCTCCTCCTGCGGATCTTACCTCGACGTTATACAATAGCTGGCACCCTCTTATTGGGAGGAGGAGTCATTTTGTTCATACAGTTAGTACCTCCAGGTAAGATGTGTCTGTGTGTTCATTCATTCATTTCATTTCATTTGTGTTGTAGTAATTGTCAATACTGTATTTGGAGATGGAACAAGTGTTAAATAATTATTTTTTTTACACCTATATCATATGGATTCTCAATTTTCTATTCCAGGAAAATCCATTAAAATTATGTATAGATAGAGATCTGCATTCACAGAACATTGTAGGAATGTTTTATCAGTTTATTTTTGTGACCTCTGTGTACCACACATCCACAAAATGCAATTTTTATTTAATTTAATTTAATTTAATTTAATTTAATTTTTTTAGGAAATATCCAAATGGTAGAGAGAATTTGGTGGAGCAACAGAGTTGCTCAGCTTTTGGGTAATGTTACTTCTTACTGGCTTTCATTGGATTTGAGGCTGGGCAAAAGAATAAATATATAATTGACTTTTAATAATGACATTTGAATCTCTAAAAGCAATTTGCAGCTGCCCACTAAAGGCCAGTACATTCCAGTTCTGGTAGCAATAACATTCTTTTATTTTATATGTGTATGTGTATGTGTATTTTTATTTTATATGTGTATGTGTATATATAAAACTTTTTATTGCTTTATCAATGTATAAAATACACTGAGAAATAAAAATAGGAAACTAAGGGAAGAAAAAAGGGGGAAAGAAAATGTGAGGTACAAGGGAAGAATGAAAAAGGCATTGACTTCTGCCTCTTTTTAGTACAGTACAAGATAACATTACAAATATTACTACGTGGCAGCAATAACATTCTAACATCATTCCCATTTTCCCAGTTACAAGATCCCTTTAATTACTCATGGCTCCCCAACTGATTTAAACTCATGTTTGAGATGCCTCAGTAATACTCTTGCAGTACCTTCAGTTATTCTGCAGCTGCCATACAAGCAGTCTTCTACTTATAACCATTTGTTGAACAACTGTTCAAAGTTACGGTGGCACTGTAATAATTAACTTATGACCAGCCCTCACTCATGCCTCTGTAAATTTTTAATGTTTTAATAATTGCATTTTTGTAAGAGCATTAAGTGTGGAGGTGATTTGCTTCTAACCAATAGGCATAGATTTCTTTACAGAAAGGAAATTACCACAAGGCCTTTTACCCTTCAAGTTCTTACTCCTTTCCTAAGTTCCAGAGTTATTGAGACACTCTTCTACACTCACTCAGAATGCCAGGTTTTCAACAATTCACATGGCCACCAGGATGCCTGGTTTTTTTTCTGATCCTTCTTTAATTCTTGCTTCACAATCGGATCCCAAAGTATTTTCAGATCCAGTATTGGTTGTTGTTGTTGTTGTTGCATTGCCATTGGCCATGACTTTATTGGTCTTTTGCAAGGCTTTGAAAACCTGACTTTTCCTCCAGGTCTTGGGCCAGGATAACAGATAGACTCAACATAGGTATGGTTGTATTAACTCAGTTTATTCTATGCTACATTGGTTAATGTTTTCTAATGATTTTACCTTGTTTGCTGTTGTTAACTACCCAGAGGCTTTTTTTTAAATGCTGGAGCAACTATACACATTTTCTAAGTAAATAAATAAAAATAAATTTTACAGCATTTTTGTAGATACCTGCTTTCATGTGGCTTCAGCCTTGACAGTATCTCTAGCCAAGTGCCTTCTCCTTCATATCTATCTGACTATACTTTGGATTTAAAAGATTCTTTCTTTGCATGCCTCTAATTTTCATTTTCAGGCCCAACAAGCCAGAGAAGAAGCAATATTAAAGAAACAAATCAAATCAATCAATATTATGGTCATAGGCCAGTTATCTTGCATGGCTTCTACTTCAGGTTTTATGAGGCATGAAATCCTTTTACCTTTTGAAGACTGATCTTTGAATCTGTGATAGATTTAACAGATTGTGTTGAGTCTATGAACAATTCCATTGTCCTGGGTTCTTAAGTGTACTGTAGATGAGTGACTAAAAAAAATTGCTAGAAAGACTACCAGTGAGTTCTGTGCTCTCAGACCATCATGCCTGCAGTTTCACATAGCTGCAGTTGTGCTTTCATCTGGGCAGCATCTTTATGAATCAGTATTGTTGGATAGCTATATTGTATGACCAATGCCGTCATTAATTAGATAATTATTGTCAGCAGTGATTTTTCTCCCTAGCATCTGATAGCTTGCTAGTCCTTTTTTTATGTTATGCAGCCATGAAGACATAAGATGGTTTGGTTATTTGTGATTGGTGAAGTGATCCTTTACTCTGCCACAGTCACCTCTGCATGCATACCCACTTCTGTTCTATATTAGTATCACGATTCTCAAAGATTTTGTATCAGTTTCTGAGAATTCATGGCATGATACGAATTAGGCCTTAAAAGCATATCTAAGTGGGTTTCCAGCTTTGTAT
>JANHFR010008514.1:11281-25417 GCA_032468015.1 Mimophis mahfalensis | reverse complement strand
AAATTGCTGTTGTAAATGTTTATTGTTGAAAAGTAATGTTGCTGTGCAGTTTGCATGCCTTTAAAGTGCACTTGATAGAAAGGTTTCCACAAAAAACTGGTGTCTGGGTCTCTTTCCTAGTCTCCGGAATGAATTAATCCATTTCCAATGCATTCTTATGGGAAACCGCTTTTCGGCTTACAAATTTTTCTACTTACAAATGTGCATTTGGAACGGATTAAATTCGTAAGTAGAGGGACCACTGTACTTACATTTATGTGTGTGTGATAGTGGGGTGGTACATAAATTCATACGTACGTACATACATACATACCTGAGAGACCTATCTACCACCTCTGGGTTTATACCTAACTTACCTAAAATTAAACTGAGGCAGCTCCACAGACATGGAAAGAATATGAAATCAGCCTAGTACTCAGTGCCTCTGAGGAATGCTAGAAAAAGCCTATAAGGTACTTATCCTAGTTAGTATGGTAATTTATGGTATATTTTCCAGAAGTTTGTCATTTTCTGTTTATGTAATCAGTGCTTCTAAAGAAGACAGGTTGAAAGAGATTTGTATGGTAGGAACCCAGCCAAGGTTATGCATACTGATCATTCAGATTTTATTTTATGGAAGCTCTCATTTATTGTGATTCTCTCAGTTAAGATGAAAAGAAATGTGCAATAACATACAACTACTATGCAGCACATTTAGTAGGATACAGCATCTGTTGTTCAGCAATAATCCTTTTTTCATTCTTTCTTTGTAGAAGAGAAGTGCCACTGATGTGGTAAGTAACCCTTCATTTAGAATGCTGGTCATTGATGGCACATATGAAATATGAATATTTTCCTCTTAGTCAAATGTGTCTTCATTGCTGGACTTAAAGAAATCTTCATGCTATTTCAAATGAAAGTGTTTAAAATGAAGATAATATATCAGCAGCACATTTCTGTATAACTATATGATTTTTCTTTTCTCTAGCACACCCATGCCATAGAAATCTACTGGGTGAAAATTGACTGCAGCGTTACTTCCAGGTTTTCCCGTAATATCATCACTAGTCGAGCTGTGAATCGTGCCAATGTGTCCAAGGAAGCTCAGTTTGATGTGGAGCTCCCCAAAACAGCCTTTATTACCAACTTTACCTTGTATGTATATCGTTTTCTTATTTCTCTATGCTTTGGAGATCAGTCTAGCAATAATTAAGCCATTCAGACACTGTTAACAGAAGAAATGCCATGACTCATAGAGTTACAGAGGACGTTGTAGCCACCTAATCCAATTATGTACTCAAAATCGGAAATCTAAAACTAAGGCCTCTCTTACAACCTATCCATTCTTACCAGTCTAGATAACTGATTCCATTACAGCATTATTGTTACCTTCATTCTTTTTAATGGTCATCCAAAATAAGGCCTCCTGTTGCATAAGCTACTCGGAAATAGACGTGCCTTCTGTGTAGAGTTTTTACCAATCTGCTCTGCAGTATCCAGAGAAGGTCTTCCTTCAGCTTTCTTCATTGTGTTTTCAGTCCTACAGAGGCAGCATTCTTCCCAGCCTCCTCGTTGTAGCTCTCAAATATCCCCTTTACTGGATGAACTGAAGAAAAAAAAACCCCATGACATCTTTGCACATATATTCAGATATCTGATGTATCTTTCAATAGGACAATTGACGGTGTCACTTATCCTGGAATCATAAAGGAAAAAGAAGCCGCCCAAAAGCAGTATCAACAAGCAGTTTCAAGGGGCCAGACTGCAGGGCTTGTGAAGTAAGTATGTAAGGCTACACTGAATCTGTTTCCTTATTTCCTGTCCTAAGTATTTATTCAATAAAAGATGCTAAAGAAATGAACAAAGGGCCAGAGAAAGCATTAAATGGTGGGCTATGAGCACGAGGATATGTAATCATCCTTTCAAGGCTCTCTCGAATCTTATGAATCTTACTGTGTTTAACATGTGAAGGGCTGCTGGAAGAAAAACAGAGAAATTCAGTGTTTCGGTCAACATTGCATCATCCAGCAAAGTTACTTTCCAGTTGACTTATGAAGAACTCTTGAAGAGAAAGTTTGGAAAATATGAGATGTTTATCAAAGTAAACCCAAAGCAGCTTGTCAATAAATTTGAGGTACGATCAAAAGTATAGTCGCTTTATCTTGTAGTAGTTTTTGGAAAAGTTTGTGAATGATGCTGAGAACTATTAATTTAGAAACAAATGTATAAATGACTGAAATTAATTCTTGCTTAATGCTTTGTTTACACTTTTCATTACTGGTCTATCTGATTTTTTCCTGTTTTGCTAATGTCAACATAATTTTAAATCAATGTTACAGATTGAAGCCAACATCTTTGAGCCTCAAGGCATCAGTGAGCTTGACGTTGAAGGGACATTCCTCAACAATGAACTGCTACCAGTTGTGAAAAAGTCTTTTTCAGGAAAAAAGGTATGTCTGGTAGTAGAATCTTGAAAGGTGATTCATACGCAGGTAATCCTTGCCTAATGACTAACAGGATGGCAATTGGGACTGCCAGGATTTTTGTTACTGAGCACATTGTGTAGCAATGGGAATCCCAGTCACAAGTACCATTGTTAACTGAGAATTAACTAATGAGTTGGGAGCATGGCTATCTACCATGATTATGGTTACAACCTTGGCTGGAGATTTCCCCTGCGGTAAGTACAGAGGAAGCCCCTGGCTTCAAGTAAGTGTAGAAGATTCACAAGTAAGAAGCAAAAATTACAGAGGTGACATGCCTTATGACATTAACCAGAAGCAAAGAAAATAAAGAATGACTCCTTGAAAATATTTTTTAAAAGTGATCTATTTGCTCCAAGGAATACATATTATTTTGTCCCCAGTCAGGTTTCTAAGTGAGACATGGCCCAGGACAACCAGAATCAAAGATACAGGCACAGAATAATTTGAGGATACTTCATAAGTGCACAAGTATTTCCCAAGCATTTCCCTATATCAGGAATAGGCAATATTTTCTTAGAATAGCTAAAGAGCTGTACGTACAAAAAACAGGTGGGTCAGAAAGAAAAAATAAGTGAAGGCTCAAAAAAAATAGGTGAGACTGAAATTGAAAATATTATTATTAAATATTTATGTCCTATCACGTCTAATCATCAAAGTGTTTCTGCTTTACAACATTCTTTAAAGTTGAGGGAGATAGCTTATGCCCCATAAAAAGAATATGTGTACAGAGAAACGACAAAGTCAATGTGTATTTCTCAATCTTGCATGTGGTATATAGACAAGGATTAAGTCTGCTCCTTAAAAAACATGTGATTCAGTCTTTCATTCTAAGCCATTCCAAGCCATTGCATCCAAACATTGCATGTTTGAATCCATGGATACTCTTCTTACACAAGTCTTCCTTTTTCAAGTTATTTGTATCATGGTGGCTTTTATGTATATACTTGTATGCCTTCCATTGTATAAGAAACTGGTCTATACATATACAGTAGGTATTGAGCAACATTCCTGTTGAAACTGCTCTGAGTTCTTTGAGATTGAGATATTTAATAAGCTAAATTAAACTAGTGAAAAATGTTATTATGAAAGTGTGTTTCACCACTGGTACAAAAATTCCATTGTAATCTTTGCCATGTTTCAGGGAATATCTCTTGGCAACCCATCTTGTCTTGTCTTAGAGGATTAAACACTGTATTGACTTCTTCATCACACTAATTGCAAAGAACAATTTGTATCCAAAGAACTTCCTCTCTTTCCTCTGTAAAAATCTTTATTTTCTTGTAAAAAAAAATAATCAATATCTTTTCTACCAGCATGTAGCTACTTGTTTTCCCTCCAGTGCGTTTCCTTGTGGAAAAATCTAGTATATTTTCATCTCTGGCTAGAAGAGAAATCATTAGAAGGCATTGCCTTGTTGAGTTGAGTATCTTATCTATGGTTGGGTTGTGTGTCTCAATATTTACTCCTTGTTATCATCAAAATATGCCTCGCTGTATATTTGAATAGAATGCTGGGTATTATATATCCCTTGTGTTTGTTTAAAATCTTCATATTTTAAGTATATAACATTGCAGAGTGAAGAGGATAGTTATATGAGGTATTAAATATATACACACACCATGAATTTCAACACTTAATGTGCTTCACATTGGTTTGGTCTTATACCACAATTCATCTTTGTGTTTTGCAAACATTTGTACTTCTTCCCAATATTACTTTGTTTGTCCATCACGGAGAATCATGCTTCCATTCATTTGCATTAGACTCTAGTTTTTCTCTCTGCCACATTCTTTTGTTGTGGGATATTCAGGACTATTTTTTCATGCTTTATCCTTTGTTGTTTCGGCTACTTCTCAACTTCCTTTCCTGTGTTTTAACTCTCACTAGTAAGTGTGCAGCGTCAAGCTTTCTTCCTGATACATTACTTACTCCTGCAAAAAAAAAAATCAAAAAAAAAAATATCCCAACCCCCCAAAACCATTGTTTATTTTTCCGGGACTCTTTTGCTCTTTGAGAAAGTAAATGAATTTTTTTTTTCAAAAATTCATTAGGTAACGAGAACTTTCCCCTACATTTTAGCTTTCCAATTTCCTGAAAAGAATTCCTATGAACTGATAATGCATTTGGAAGTTTAAGCCATTAGATTAATGACTTAAATGTAATGTAGATACGTTGTTTAATGTAGCATCGTAGACACTTGAGAGAAGTCATGCTGCAGTACTGAATAGCTTCTGAAATTTACACCGTGTTTCTTTTCCCAGGATAATCTAGTAAGGGATCACTTGTTATTATAGAAAGGTGACCCATGACAAGATGTTTAAGAAGACTGTCAGTCATCCAGGTCATAATTGTCCCAAACGTGCTTTTCAAAAGGCAGCTGGACTGTCTTTTTCCTTGAAGATGTTTCGCTTTCCATCCAAGAAGCAAAACATCTTCAAAGAAAAAACATCTCCAAGGAGAAACGAAGTCCAGTTGCCTTTTGAAAAAACACCTTTGGGTGGCCCATGACTGTTTTCTTGCTTCTTTCCCACTTCTGTTGGCCTTGGTTCTTCCAGAATGGGAAGTACCGCAGCTGCATTTTTATTAGAAGGAAGACTTTTCTATAGTTTCCGTAATATAACAGTTCAATCAAGTCAGATTACCTTGCTGAACTGCTCATGGGCTTTCTGCCTGCTTTGCAGACTGACAAACTCTTTTTCTTCCTGAACATAAAGCACTCTGCTCGTGGCCAACACAGCACTCTTGAGCCTGGGGAGGGGATAAGCAATATATGCAGTGTGCCGAATCATATGCAGTGATGTCAGTGGCTTCTAAATGATGGTCAACAATCAGACAGTCCAAGCCCCCCTCCTTTCGGCTTGGCTTTCTAGAAAGAAACCTGGAAGTTAGTATGAACAAAACCCCAACAGACTCTTTATTGCAGAACATAAATAATGCTTAACAGTGTAGAACTGGTGTAGTGCATCCAGCATTATAGAAAAAGTAACAAATAAATTCAATAAAGAAGGAGGAAATAAAAGTAATAAATATCATCACACAAATATGACAAATGAATGGATGGATGAAATAATCCTGACCATATAAGTGTAGCTAGTAAGAGGCAATGCAGAGTAAGATATGCAAAGTAAGTTTTCTTAGACAAGAAAAGGAGATAAAATGCAACGTTCTACTGCTAGCTTTTTTTTGCATTTATTGTTCCTACACCTGAAGCTGATGAATGCAATTTTGGATCTTCCAACATTTTATAATTCCAAATATGCCAATACTGAATTTCGATAGCAACTTGTGGTTTTTCAGGGATTGCTGACCCCATTCTAAATATTCCTCTAGATTGATAAAGCACATTTGGAAGTAATCTTTGAATATAAACTGCAGAGAATATACTGAGAAATAGTATGGGTCATTATCCTGGATCTCTAAATAAAAGTAAAACTTCTGCAGAAACTTCTTTCTTCATTTGCTGAAATCTAAGATAAAGAATTCTTCTTTCTTAAGGGCCATGTATCATTCAGTCCTACTATTGAACAACAACGAACCTGTGACAATTGTACAACTACTCTTCTACAAGGAGATTTTGTCATCAAGTATGATGTGAACAGAGATTCTCCTAACAATTTACAGGTAACTCTAGTTGTTTGACACTTGAACTAATATAGCAGTACAAAAACAAAACCCTACCAGAAATGAATATTATCTTTATCAATGTTTTTAGGTAGTAAATGGATACTTCGTACATTTTTTTGCACCAAAAATCCTTGAACGTTTACCTAAGAATGTTGCGTTTGTAATCGATATCAGTGGTTCCATGTATGGACAGAAAATTCGGCAAGTAAGTGAACAACACAAATTCTTGTAATATCACTAGAAGGATGATAAATTGTACAGCAGATAAAATCAGGTCCCACAATCTTTTACTCCAAATTATTTCTGCCTTGCAAGATACTATACTTGCATAGTAAAATATGTATTATTGCAATTTTGAAAGTATTTAATAATGTAATTGAAATCTACCGCTTCATCCTTAACTGTCATCTACATTTTCATTTGGATATGTTGGTCATATGTTTACTTAGCTCCAAAGTCATATAGAATATCTTTTCAGGTGGATCCTGAGTAAATAAAACATTTGACCATTAGAATGAAATGTGGGACATCGGCAAGCTTGACCATTACATTGCCAACTAGAAGAAGTTTAACTTTGAAATGATCATTCTGCATGCAAGCCATGAACAAACCTGTTCATGAACTAAATAAGGAGTCACCAAATTATTGAAAATAGATAAAATCTAAAGTAACAATAATTTGTTTAAAAGACTAAAATGTTAAGAAATTATCATTTATAAAAAAATCAGGTATTATGAAATCTCTTAAGATTTTATATTACCTCAATCCTACAATTTCATTGGAGAAAGGCAAAATCTCATATAAATCAGAAAAGACAGCCAATTTTTGTTTATGTCAATTATATATTAAATTTAATATTGATGATTCAGGATAATAGCGTGGAGCCTGAGTGCTGTACAATATTACTTATTTTTTGACCATGGTTAAGACAAGGAAGTATTGCCTTAGTGTGGTGTGTCTACCTTTTGCAAAATGATTCCCCCCCCCCTCAGTATTTGTTTTTACATGGTGATAGCAATAGCACTTAGACTTATATACCTCTTCACAGTGCTTTACAGCCCTCTCTAAGCGGTTTACAAAGCCAGCATATTGCCCCCAACAATCTGGGCCCTCATTTTACTCACCTCGGAAGGATGGAAGGCTGAGTCAACCTTAAAGGATGTAGCCTTGGGTTAAACAGTTGAAGACCTTGAGCAAAGAAATAACATCAAAGGATCTGTCAGCATCATGTAATGTGGGTGACAATAGCAGGGCATGGGCATAACATCAGGACAAGGACCTGATAGCTTCTGCTATATAACAGCTTTCCTTACCATCCAAATATTTAAGGAGTCAAACTGCCACCAAACTCCCATTGAACAAAATACTGGCTACTGCAAGTAAGGAACTACACAACCTAGCTAATCATTAAAATAGAAAACTGGATTATTTTCAACGGGCTAACAAATTGTAACTGGGAAGAAAAAGATCATAGCAACGTAACCTCTGGAATAGCCAGATTGGCTTATGGGGCAGATGTCCTTTGTTGAGAGTTGAGAGATCCCTGAGATACAAAAGAGTTTGTTCCATTTTATAAGATTTTTTAAAAAATAATTCTAGGCAAGGGAAGCCTTGACAAAAATAGTGGAAGACTTAAAAGAAGAAGATCACTTCAATATCATCCTGTTTGAAAGTTCAGTTTCAACATGGAAAGATAACTTAATCCAAGCTACTCCGGAAAATGTGAACCAATCGAAGGAATTTATTAATAGCCGGATACATGAATCAGGATGTAAGTAAAAGAAAAAAATAGTTTGAGTAAAATTAAACTGATATATTAGAATAATATAAGATGGCTATATTAAGAAATAAGATGAAATAAAACATTACAATGAAAAGAGTTGAATCTCCATTTTAGTATGCTGAAAAAATTGAACTCCTGCTTTTGTATTGTAGTAACAGATCTTAATGGTGGTTTACTGACTGGCATTGAAATGCTGAATAAAGCTCATGAAACAAAATATGTACCTGAAAGAAGTGCCTCTTTAGTTATCATGTTAACTGATGGGGATCCCACTGCTGGTAAGTAACTGAATGACCGATGAATATGGGAATAAGACTGCTATTCGGTCTCTGTGTTTTTACATAGTCTTCTCCATTCTATATAACACAACCCCTGGTAACCATGTGTCATCTTTATACCTTTGACCTGTTACAGAGGTCTGGGAAGGAAAGCAGTTTATGGTCTTGCGTCTGACAAAAGTATCCAGACACGTTTTTCAGCCTTGTGAGCTTTGGAAGCATCTATGGAGATTCTCAGTCATTCACGTCATGGTTGTCCCCAAAGTGCTTTTCAAAAGGCAGCTGGACTTCCTTTGTTTTTCTTTGAAGCCGTTTTGCTTCTCATCTAAGAAGCTTCTTCAGTTCTGACTCAATGGTGGAGCATGGAAAGATTTATATTCCTTGCAGTCATCTGGTTGTTGGCACTCTTTCTGAGAGTCAGTGAGGGCACTTGGAGGTTTATCTGTGCCCTCAGGGTCACTTGAATAGTTCAAATGTGTGTGTAACCTTCTTGGAACTGCTGAAAGGACTGTGTTGTAAACAGGAGATAGGTGATGTCATATCCTGCACCCTCTGTTGAGAGAGGGCTGTTCAGTCTTAATGTCTTTGACTCATCTTTCAAACCAGCAGTCCTCTGTGTCCAGAATATGGATCTTGTTGTCTCCAAAAGTGTGACCTTTGTTTTTCAAATGCAAATGAATTGCTGAAGTTTGTCCTGGTGGGTTTGTTCTCCTATGTTGTGCCATGCATTTGTGAAGCGGTTGTTTTATTTCTCCAGTGTATAGATCTGCACATTTCACTGCTTTGTACTGCATAGATCACATTGCTCAGTTTGTGAATGGATGTTTTGTCCTGGGGTGGACAAGCTTCTGCCTTAGGGTGTTCTTGGGTTAAAAGTAGGTATGTATACTGTATTCGTTAAAAATCATCCTGATTTTTTCAGATATTCCTGCAGTGTATAGAATGACAACATTGCTTTGTTTGTTGTTCTCTTCTTTATCTATTATGGAGTACCTCCTAGTGGGTCTTTTATTGGATTTGGTGAAGGCTCAGTTGGGATGGCCACAAGATTTGAGGGCTTTCTTGAACATGGTTTTGTTCTTTTTTTCATATTTGCTGGTAGGCAAACTTTCAGCCCGGTGGTGTAGGATCACTCCCATTTTGTGCTCCAGTGGGTGGTGAGAATCCAAATGTAAATACTGATCTTTGTGTGGGGGGTTTCTGTAAACTTCAGTGTTAAGACTTCTGTCTTCCTTAATGTGTAATGCGCAGTCCAGGAAGGTCAGATTATTTTCCTTAACATCTTCCCAAATGAACATCTTCCAGATGTGGGAGACACTTACTGGCCAACTAGAATCATGGGCTTCCAAGCAGTTACTTTCAGCAGAAGTAAATCTAGTTGTTCCAACATCTATAAAGAACTTGTCTGTTCCCACCCTTTCTCAAAAGACTGAAAATAATTGATTTATTGTGAGAGACATTTGCAGAAAATTTTGGAAAAAGCTCCCAGGATGACTACTAATTTCCTGAAATTGCTTTAAATTAATATTCTGTCAACAGTTTTAGAGTATTTTGAAATGATGTGTGCGGGGGTTTATAATACAGTGCATCTAATAAATGACAACAACAGTTTTTCCTAGGGAAAGGGCAGTGAGGAAGGAAAAAAAGAATCAGATTACAGCATTAGTTATTCTCTTCCATCCCATTACGAGAAGAGTTTGAAGCTACAGATTATGGAGTTTTAGAGCTGTGTGCAAAGGTTATAGGACTGTTTTACCCAAAAAGGTTTTTCCCAGAAGGATGTTTCACATAATTGTACTGTTAACCATGTTTTGTGATCTTTTCTGTGCAGGTGTAACAAATACCCATCAAATTCAAGAAAATGCTAGGAATGCAACTAAAGGAAAATATCCTATATACAATCTTGGGTTTGGTTATGATGTTGACTATGCGTTTTTAGAGAGAATAGCAACAGAAAACAATGGTGTGGCTCGCCGCATCTTTGAAGACTCAGATGCAGCCTTACAACTACAGGTAGAAGAATAAGCTTATGAAAGGTTGATATTTACTTCATCCTATCCTCAATGAGAGGTGTATAGCATCTGAAAGTAACCAAGAGAGAATACCATATATGTCCCACCCAACTGTGGCAAAAAATCAACTAAGAATATGCTTACACACCATGAAACACAGCGTGAGGAAACAAATTTACCTCATGAGAGCCTAAATCGGGGAATGTTTATGATAGAGGAAAGTAGACCTTTTTATTTTAAAAAGGGATTGTCTAGGAACTGACGGTTTTGCAAAATAGGAAAAGATGTGCAGAAAGGCTTTGTGTTAGTAAAAACTGTGAATGAAAAGAATTACACATTTTCCCATGATTAAAAAAAATTAAAACTCATCAGACTTGAAAACTGTGTTATTAACATGTACACTGAAATAGAACTCATTTTTGTACTGCACATATTTAATGTTATTGCTACATAATTAATCCTCCTCTTCATGGAGTACCTTTTTCCCCACATTTCAACAAAATGATAGATGTGAAAAAATAATTTTTTAAGAAAGAATTAAGACTTTCAAAGAGAGTTCTGTTTTCCAGAGTACTTTTCCAAGTGAAGAGTGATCTAGATTCAGATAACAGAAAAGTACTGTAGCTAAAAAAATCAACCTCTCATTTTCAATATTTTGATTTTCAGAATAAATACCATTTTAGTGTTACAGTTTTTAATAACCCTAATATCTATTTTGTCCCCAGGGTTTTTATGATGAAGTCGCCAATCCTTTGCTTACTGAAGTGGAGTTAGGCTATAAGGAAAATGCCATCTCAGATTTGACTCAAAATAGTTTTAAACATTATTATGATGGCTCTGAAATAGTTGTGGCTGGACGAATTACAGACAATGACCTGAACAGTATCACAGCAGAAGTAAAAGCTCAAGGGGTAAGTATCTTTGAAGTCTAACATTCCTCAAGATATGGCCACGGGATTCCAGTTTCTATAACACAAACAAAATATTCACAGTTCCAGAACAATAATTTTCTGAACACTGCTGAGAGAGTAGATCATGGAAAATCATTAGGTAGTTTACCTGCCTCTCTCAATGTTCCAGAATCTTGAAAATTTTTATTTTGGAGATGGTCTCTATTTATATTGCTTCTAGAGACAGGAAAGCACTAATACTACTGGTATGTTGGCTAATTATTTCGCTTAATACCTAGCCAAACTGAATTTAAACTGCCAAGCTATATCCAATCCATCCATCCATATTTAAACATCACCTTTACTTGTCATAAGACTAACACAAAGCATTTTCAGGCAGTGAGACATCAATATTATCACTAGTTTACATGGCTCTGTGGCCATGTTGAGCCTGGCTGTCAAATAAAATCCACTCAACACAAGATATTAGAAGGGAACTGATGGCACCCTTTCTGTAAAACCATTATTATTCAAAAACACAGGTTTTTTGAGTTGCAATGCACTTCATCAGATGCATTGAGTGTTTAGGCTGGCGTAAGATTTAATTTGAGATTTAGCAGGGAGGGGAAAAGAGGTATTTATTCTTTTATTATTAAAAATACTTATATAGTGATTACATAGCAACCCAGCTTGTACCAAACTCAAAGCAAGACATAAAACCACATTTATGTGCGGTAAAATATTAAAACCAAATTATAAGTCCCTTCCAAGACAGTACAGGTATCTTCTCAGTTAATAATTGTAATTTCTTTAGAAACCCAAGGGTTTATTTAGATCTTTAAAGACTGTCTGAAATTTTTTGATGTATGTGAGTTTAGACATGTGATGCTCAATGTACATAAATATAGAAATAAGCCCCTGTATAAAAGTGTAATGCTGAAAATTTATAATGCAATTATAAATCCAGTCCATTTTTTTCATCTAGGCACTAAATGAGGTGACTTATACTGAACAAGCTGATGTTGAAGAAACAACCAAAGCTTTCGAAGACCAACAATACATATTTGGAGAATATATTGAGAGATTCTGGGCTTATCTCACCATTCAACAGCTTCTAGAAGCACGGTAATGTAGGACTTCTTCAACTTTGTGGTTACTCCAGAGAAGTCGATCAGGATCAGTAAATAAATCACTTTCTATCCCTTTCTTGAGAAAGATTATACTTCAGGGAAGATTAGTTTCATTCAATAATGCCTTGGAATGGACTGGTAGCTATTCATCATTTTTGGCCTGTAATTCATCTGATCTCTTAGCCCAAGTCAAATTGCTTCAGATAATGCAAGATAATTATTGCAGGTCTTCTAACTTCACATTAGAGTTCGATAAGTTTAGCTTTAAGTCCCAGTTATCTCTTTCTTCTTTGAGGAGACAAGTCTTTTGTTGCCAAAGTATTCATGAGACTCATATACTATTTATTTTATTATTTAGAAGAATTTAAAATATGTTTTTATATTACAGGCTGGAAAAAGTGAATAATATTATCATGGTTAAAACAGTTTCTAAATGTCCTTGCTTTTAGTTCTGTAGCGCAGGGAGATGAAAAGGAAAATATTACTGCTAAAGCCCTGGAGTTGTCTCTGAAATATAAGTTTGTGACTCCCTTAACATCCATGGTTGTCACAAAGCCAGAAGACAATGAAGAAAAGGAAGCAATTGCTGACAAACTCACAGAAGGTACAGATATTATGATAAGGACATTAATCTACCTGGCTTTTAGTGGTTTGGGGGCAGTATTCAAAATATTCACAATTGAACTAGTTGAGAATATCCTGGAGCAAGAGGTAGTATGCTTTCCCCTTAGATCAGGATAGGAAAGCATGAATTTTGTGGTGTGAGCTTTTCAGCAACATCTGCAAACAGCCCAAAGGGAGATCAGATTGATGTCAGCAGCATCATGGCATGGCAACACACGCTCTACCTCTTTTCTACATGCATTTTGACATTACATGTATTCCCCAAAGGAGAGGAACTTAAAAAGAAAAATCTCACAAAATGGCTTTCATCATGTTTTTTCCCCTCATTTTTT
This sequence comes from Mimophis mahfalensis, assembly GCA_032468015.1. NCBI lineage: Eukaryota > Metazoa > Chordata > Lepidosauria > Squamata > Mimophis > Mimophis mahfalensis. Next base: position 12,279 of record JANHFR010008514.1, on the reverse strand, counting down.
AAAAATTTTAAATGTTTCCTTGATTAAAAAAAACATTAGAAAAGAGATTCATAAGCAATCACACGCTAGAGCAGTGGTTCTCAACCTTCCTAATGCCGCAACCCTTTAATACAGTTCCTCATGTTGTGGTGACCCCCAACCATAAAATTATTTTCACATCCACCTGTATTTGTATTGAAATATGTGTTTTCCAATGGTCTTAGACGACCCCTGTGAAAGGGTCATTTGACCCCCAAAGGGGTCCCGACCCACAGGTTGAGAACCACTGCGCTAGAGCAACGTTTCTCAATCCTGGCATCTTTAAGATTTGTGGACTTCAACTCCCAAAATTCTGCAGCCTGTTGCTACCATTAAGAGACAAACACTAGAGGAGGGATGTCCAACCTTGGCAACTTTAATACCTGTGGATATTATGGCTGGGCTGGGAATTCTGGGAGTTGAAATCCACGGGTCTAAAAGTTTGGACACCCCAGGTCTAGAGCCATAAAGGGTTCAAGTAAACTTATCTGCTCACCTCACCACAGTTCTTCTTTCATTTGATCCCCTCCTTCTCAAAGGCCTTATAGTTTTTTATCCTGTGGTAGCATGAAGGCCACCTAGAAATTAAAGAATTGCAATCTGAAATCTATCATCCCTATCAGTTGAAAATTATATCTGGAAGAATTAAAGGAAATAAAGTCTTCATGCTGCTGCTTTGCTAAATAACGACATAACATGAATCGATGGAGGGAGGGGAAGGAAGGGATTATATGTATACATTGTTTGCATATGTTTTGTAATTGAGTAATTAGAGAGGACTTTTGGTCAAGCCCATTTAAAAGGAAGTAGCTGTTTGCTTGAATTACTTTTTAGAATAAATAAAAATAGCTGCCTAGAGATATTTAAATGACATATGCACCTTCCAGTCTATTCTTTTTGAGATAGGTCATACATAATTTTTTGAAGTCAAACTAGTTTGGCATAAAAATTAACTGTTCTTTCTCTTTCTCTCCCTCCCT
>JANHFR010008512.1:158157-169362 GCA_032468015.1 Mimophis mahfalensis | reverse complement strand
GAATTGCTTCGTGCTACCAACATGGAGTTTGCTAATAAACAGTAACTTGGATGAATCCTGTGTCTGAGTTGTGCTGGATATGACAAAGCTCTTTTGGAGCCTGACACCATTCTTTTAATGTATCATTCCTGATTACACTTGTGGGAAGGCTAAACAACCTGTATTATGTCAAATTACCAACATAGTTTAGGTTTGGGAGGCAAGTTTAGTGTCTTCTGGAAAACTCCTTGCATCCGGATCTTGTGAGAACCTTTGATTTCTGTTTGCCCAGATCCAAATCCCTAGTCAAGGGTTGATCCGTTACACTTGCACTCAATTCTGTTCATACCCCACATTAAACAAGTTTCAACATTGGAAAGCTGAATGAGCATACTTAAGACTCCAAGAAACTTAGTCTGTGAGACTTTTGCCCACCACTGTGATAACAAGACTTTCAAAGCAATCAAGAGCAGGAGAGAGAATTCTTAGCTTTTTGTAAACCTACTGTATGCTATGAGCTAAAAGAAATGCAACCTGGAGTTATGATCACTGAGTCTTGGAGACAGGAAATACAGCATTCAAAGAGGTTTCAGGTTTGAGTAAGGATACTGCCCATACAAGGGGCTGCTGTAAAAACTATAGTGTAGAAAATAAACATAACGATAGACCAGGTAGCTGGTTCCAGGGAGGAGAGCATCGAAGCATGGTGATGGGGGTAGAGACCCCAGGATGGAGAACCAAGAGAAGATCAAAGAGTAAAGTGAGGAAGTAAAGGGTCAGAAGTAAAGTAAGGAAGTGAAGGGCCAGGAAGTATAGTGAAGAAAGTTTGCTCTCTGCCCCCTCCCACTTTATTGAACCAATGACAAAGGTGGTTATACAGTACAGCATTACATCATACATAGAGGTGCCATCCAAAGTCTGGAAAAAGATTTCATTGTCCTGGCAACCAGAGAGATATTGGAGGCCCACCTTACATCCTGTAGATGCTTCTTAAGACAGTTTCTCATGGGAAAAGGATTAGATCATAGGAATACTGAGCGGCCATCTGGAAACCCCCTAGGTTTGTCAGCTCAGAGGCCATTCTGGTACTCACAATATTCCTACACTTTAGCAGGTCAATAAGGTAGCCAGTTTCCAAGGTTGGGGCAAACTTGAACATGGAGAGTTGCCATGGGATAGTTGTTATAATTTGATATCTAAGGAAGCTAATCATCTAACCATTTCTAGTGTGACTGAAATGAAATATGAAGGGTATGAAGTGCAGATATCTTCATGATGGTATATCCCGGGCAACATTCTGTCTTAACGGAGTGACTGAACTGGATATTGCATCCCTCGCAGTTGAAAAAGTATGGAGGCAGCAATTAAACTAACAAGTTATTTCACTGAGATGGGACATAATAATAGAATCTTGCAAACCTCGTTGTGCTCCTACTTATAAACTAAAAAATCAAAGCAGCATCTGACTCTGGATAATTAACATGGACAGTTCCAAAGAATGCCTCAAACGCACTTCATCTGATCCAGGGAGGTAAATGTTGTTAATCCTGATGGAAAATTATCCTTCAGCAACAACAAATGTGTATATTTCTTCTTTAATTCGCAGATACTCATTGCCTAATAATGTTTTTGTGCGAGTGAGGAAATGTACGCTCAACACTAGAAACACCATTCTAGAAAATAAATAAAATATATTTCATAGCACTTTAAAGGGGAATGAACTCTCAAGAGAGAGCTTCAGAGCTTTAGAGAATGTAGGCAAGATAAAAGCAAAGAAGAACATATTTCATCAGGAAATGGTTAGGTTGATACCAGAGAAAATTTGAAAATAAAAACCATGGGAAAAAAAGAATAATAATACATTTTCTAGGGAAACTGTATAGGGGAAATTCTTTTTTCATTGCCAAAAAGTTGCACACAACAGCTTCTCTTCACTTCTGTTTTGGTTTTTAGCATGTGTATATCTGCACCCAATTAAACAAATCTATGTTGTCATTAATCTGTGATTTCACCAGATCCAAATTTCTTTCATTTGTAGTTAGTTTCAACTAATTTAAAACATAAACAACAAACTGTTGGCCTAACAGGGCTAAAACAAAAGTATTTAAACAATGAAATAAAAAACTGTGACTTGAAAAAAAATCTAAACTTTAAATGATGTGCGTGTTTTCAAAATATACACCTGCTGGAAATTAACAATTATTATAACCTAAATATAGGTCACAGATCACCAAATCATTATGTAGACATGATTGCAATACACAGAAGAATAGGATGAGTGAATGTCACTAGTGAAAGAACAGTGAATTATGCCTCATTAGAACAATGGTGAAGAAATCATGATACAGGTCTAATAGTGTTAAAAAATTATAATGGTTGATGATCTAACAATTACCATAAATTTCAGACCATAAGACACACCTGACCATAAGACGCACCGGTTTTTAGAGCAGGAAAACAAGAAAAAAAAAATATTCTGAACCAAATACTAACGGTATACTAAAATATTTAGCTCCATTGTTCTGAGAGAGCCAGCTTGGCTTGCCCCCGCTCGTGTGCGTGCTGTTCAGCATTCAGACCATAAGACGCACCCTCATTTCTGCCCCCACTTTTTTTGGGGAAAAGGTGAGTCTTATGGTCCAAAATTTACAGTACTTCTAGCCAAGTAAAACACATATACATGTTCTTGTTAAAGATAAAACTATGTTTATTTAACTATAACACAAAAAAATAAAAGCTTTACTAATAATTAAACTGACTACATGGTCTTTGTTATGTGGTGGGAACAGGTGTGCCTCGGCACATCTGCTCAGCTCAAGGCATGAGCTTTAAGTGTGAGGTAAAATATTGGGTTGGTACCTTCCAGGCAGATGGGTGAAGCTCCTCCCCCTTCTTGCAAGGCAAAAAAAAAGGGGGGGGGAACGCTATGGACTTGCAACTCTTTAGATTATGTTGAGCCTGACTAAACAATTACCTGACAAATAGTTATATTAATAACAAAGAAATGGTGAAATAGCATAGATTCAAATATGACCGAAAGAGAAACCTTTATTTTTTATATACTCGTTGATTATTGACTGCAGCGAACAATTCTGAACATGTTTTTGTTTTGCTGAGATGTTTCAAATAAACAAATCATGAACCCTTATTGCCCATAGATTTCAATTAGATGTAACTGCAAAGCTAGACCAATATGTTTACAGGTGTAACTGCCTCTAAAGATGGATCAGAAACTTCTACTTCTTTCAAATAGTGTTGCAGAATTTCTCATCAGGACTGGGCAGTCTAACCATATTGCATTCACTTCAAAAATGGCCTTTTCAATTGTAGCAGCCCAGCTATAGAAAAATGGCCTTTTCAATTGTAGCAGCCCAGCTATATACATCTTTTGCAAGATGACCAGCTGGCGCTAGTATTTCAATATCAAGTGAAGATTCCCTCCTGCATTTTAATCTCCTTCAGCTTTATTTTGTTTTATATGCTTCTGTGCTGCATTTCCATGCTTTGTGGTTATTCAGCTTGATTGCACCTCTTTCTATTCGGTGTAAGTGTTTGTTAGAACTCAGGAAGAATGATTTATTCACGTAAACAGTGAATGAATTGATAAAGAGGGATAACACTGTTAATGGAAAGCAATTGCATATGGCCAGTGCCAAATTATTTGTAAGGGACAAAAAATTCACCAACATTTTAGAAACAGGGTGTTGAAAGAAATGTCCATCTGGGTTCAGTTCCAAGTGGGGAAAAAGACACTAGAAACATGGAGTCTGTTTGGAAAGATGATTTAATGGTGGACAGGATCATGTGCTTGGAGCTCCAGGGCAAAGAAAAGGGGCAGAGATGCTAAGAGTCCCTTGGTTTTATACCTTCTGTTGGGCCCTGAACCTGCCCCCTTTACCGGTGGTCAGAAATGTATCCTGGTTGGTTGTTGTGAAGAGGTCATTGCTAGCTTTGTAGGTTGTGTTTGCTAAGATTGGTTGAAACTTGGTGGGTGATACAGTGAAGGGGCTTTGGGGCATTTCCTATTAGGGTTCTGCCTGAAGAAGTTAAATATTTTTTTTTATGCAGAATAGACTGGCTCAGGGACTTAATGGGCCATTAGCAAAGGTGGGGGCTGAGTTTCTGGCTGAGGTTCTACTTTTTAGTGTATCCCAGAATATTTCACTTCTCTAGGGGGAGGGGTGAGTTTTAACTTCCAACAAATATCCAATTGGACTGATTAGAGATACTAAATTTCCACTCACCCGAAATTTTATATTTCCTATACATATATTGTGGAATTTCTTTCACTTCAGAGTAAAATTTGTCCTCCATTGCATTTTGCAACTCAGAGATTGATTACCACTCAACCTTTGTTCCAAAATGTAATTCTCAATCTATTAAATTTTCTTCGTTAACTGAGTCTCTCTTTTGCATCTTTAGTCTTCATCACCAGCATTTCTTTTTAACTCATCCTGCTTTTTTCCCCTCAACCAGAGTGCTATTTTCAAACTTGAACCTGCAATGTGCAAAGTGTAAAAATTCCCAGGCATTGTTCTTTTATATATATATCTACAAAAATGCTCTAGTAAAAATAATCTGAACATTCAGCTCAGCCTATTCCTCTTCAGTGCTGAATGGAAAACATATTTCAGGGCTAAATGGTGTATTTAAAATGCTGAGTTGGGGCAATAATGAGTGACTAGTCTAATTAGTGGGAGAGAAACTTCTTTATTATTCTTACAGTTTTGGTTAACACTATTTTCCAGGTGTAGCTGACCTTCAAAGCAGTAGTAGATATGGATGGACTTCCCATTGCAGAAGTTGTTGAATAGAATTGGATGCCACCAATAGATTATCAATGGAATATTCCATAATCAATCAACACTCAGTTTCAAATAAAGAATGAACAACTACCATAAAAAAAAAAACCAAAAAAAAAACCCCATAGAGCAAGAGGTAGCAGGCTTAAAACTTTGAAGTTTACTGTAATTCGGGGTAAAGTGGAACAACAACCCATGACTTACTTTCTAGTTGCTTTATTTTCCCTTTTAATGTATTTTTTAATTAAAGATTACAATTACAGTACAATAATACAAGTATGAAAAACTCCAGTAACCTATAATCTGTAGTGATATCCTGAACCAGTGATGATGATTAGGGGTGGTTCACCAAACCGGCAAAAACCACCACTGGCTGGCCGCGCCCCCTGCCCCTGCCCTCACCCTTCCGTTTTTTTAAGCTCTGCTGATTCACGCAGCAGAACTAGCAGCTGCGCGAATCAGCAGAGCTCCACTTTTGAAGCTGAGGGAATGCACTGTTCCCATCTATTTCTGCTCTAGGAAGCAGCATGGAAGCCACTGCGGAGCTCCGAGAAAGCCTTCCATGCCTCTGCCCAGAGCAGAAATAGATGGGAACTGCATGTTCCCTGGGCTTCAGAAGCCACGCACCTGCACGCACACATGCACAAGCTGGGCAAAACAAGCCAGCTTCTTCATAGCTCTGTCATTCAGTGTTGGCTACGACTGTGAGTGAAGAAGGAGGCGCTTACCGGAGCACTCCAGTAAGTGCCTCCTTCTCCACCTGCAGCCAACACTAAATGATGGAGCAATGAAAAATCCAGCTTGTGTCCGCACATGGACGCTCATTTTTAGTGAACCAGTGGTGGGATTATTTGAATCGCACCACTGCCTATAATCATCTCCGAAAACACAAGTGATCTCTTCTTTTGACACCACATCTCTTATATATAAACAAGTCCATAAACCCTTACCTTTTTGAGGTAGGGAACCCATGAGAATGGTAATGCAAGTCAGAAAATAGTTGGATCATTTTAAAGAAAATCCTCAGACTCTACCCCAACTATCACTCTCCTATAGACAGAGAGAAAAATAAAGCATCTATTTCTAATTTGTTGTCCTCAATTGTATATTTTTATGAACCACCTGGAGATTGCTTTACCATCTATTTCACAAGGCATGTAAAAACCTGTGCAGTGCTGTCGGCATCCATTTTATCATTTTTGTTGATCTGCTTATTTACTTTTTTCCCCCTTATAAACAACAAAATATTTTTACCGGCGATTCAGTAAGTACAACAAACTGTAGTAAAAATAGAACATTAAAACTGGGGGGAAAGAGTGGGCAGCTGAAGTGAATGCTGATCGTTTTAACTGATGCTGGAAGCCAACTGAATATGAAGGATTTTTGTTTTGTTTTCTATTGTTTTTCCTGCATCATGGGTACCATGATGAGCTATGGTGGTGCAGTGGTTAGAGTGCAGTACTGCAGGCTACTTCTGCTGCCTGCTGGCTGCCTGCAATTTGGCAGTTCAAATCGTACCAGGCTCAAGGCTGACTCAGCCTTCCATCCTTCTGAGGTCTGTAAAATGAGGACCCAGATTGTTGGGGACAATATGCTGATTCTATAAACTGTTTACAGAGGGCTGTAAAAGCACTGTGAAGAGGTATATAAGTCTAACTGTTATCACTATTGCTAGTTTAGAGCAGGTTCATCTTGTTAAATATTTTGTGTCCATTTATTGATTTCAAATGTATGTATAATGTGAGTTAAGATGGCTGCCTGGGAGTCACACCACACTCACTTAGTTGGCGCCAGGCTTCCTGGAAGAAGCCTGGGTTTCGTGGCTAAATGTTGCTATTTTGCACCTGTTCACTTCCATACCTGCTCACACTCATACTCACACTCACACTCCCCCCCCCCCGTCTGTCTGTCTGTCTGTCTGTCTGTCTGTCTGTCTGTTTGTCTGTCTGTCTCTCTCTCTCTCTGTCTGTCTGAAAGCTTGCTTGCTTGCTTCCTTGTCCTTGCTCTACTTAAGATGCATCCTGTAAATACCTGTGAATAAAGATTTACAACTCTGGCCCTGAAACTTCGTGTTCCTGTTCTCAGTTCTTTCCGATCCATCGACCTCAAATTAGTTGCAGGGTTAGAATTATCAAATGCTAGCTATGCTGACTGGCATTCAACATACCTCTTCATCCCAAATTTGGTGAAATCACAGGGTTCTGAAGCCATCATCAATAATGACATGCTTAATCAACTTTGCTGGATCCAAGCACTGAGGGAAGAAATAAGCAGTTCAGCAGAATCTTGATCTAATCACATTTTTGGGGGGTGGGGGGAGATTTGATTCTTGATCCCCTTTTAAAGATGTAGTCAAAGACTTCATCAGGTCTACTTTAGAACAAATCTAATGATTCTTGAGACATCTTGAAGTGAAATTAAACCCAGCTGATGTATTATTGTCAACAATTCTTTTTTTCCACCACTTTCAGTTTCTTAAATATATGGCCCAATTATTATTGGCTTGTTTTATTAGACACTAGCTGATAACCCAGCTTTGCCTGGGTATTTATGGCTTCTTGTGATATGCTGCAAGCAGGAATGCTGCAGCCTACAATTCCCAGCATTCTTTGCCTGATTTGCATGCCTTGCCTGTATTGGCTGGAGACTCTCTGATTTGATTGCCTTGCCTGTATTGGCTGCTGTTCCCTAGGTGACTTCAGAGCCCTCTGCACATGTGTCAATGGGGGTCAGCACTTTGGCAGATTTTTTAGGGGGCAAAAAACCCCAAAGCCATTCATGACACACACCCCCACCCCCACCCCCCAGGGTTTGTCTCTGGAGTGCAAGTTATGTGCCTGGCAAGTTTGGGGCAGATTGGTGCAGACATGGAAGAGCCTATTTGACATGGAAGAGCCCATCCACAAATCCACACACCCACACTTATGTTCTATAGACATAGATTGTCATCAACTGAATTTCTACAATATTTGGTCTCTTGTACATGTACCAAGTAGAAATTTGGGGGAATACTAAAGTCTACGGATCCTCATTCCTCCTTGTTTATTTATTTTTTAAAAGGGCTAGTGCTTTAGTTAATAATTGCCAGAATCACCCTTTTTCCCCGCTCTTAACTTATGTGAAAACCATTTAACTCATTTTTAATAAAATCCTTAAAACATTCATCATGCCCAAAGAGTTTCATCAACAACTCATCTTGTTGATTTTGTAGTTTATGCTCCATTTGATGTCAGGAATGTGGAGTTCATTTAGAAATATAGGGTTCATATTTAATGAGAATAGAATCTAATTTGCTCAAATTTATGATCTAACGTTAAATAAATTGCAGAGATGCCAAGCAAAGGAAGTATGGAGGGGAGCTCCAGAATTTGAATATATTAATGAGAAATCAAAAGTTGCTGAAAAGTGCAGCTACACATTGAAAAGTAATCAAGCACTCAGAGTTAAGATACATATCCTTGGTGTGATTTATTTCAAACTATTGCAGAATAATTCTTACAAATCTGTCTGGGTGAATATTTTTTATCATGCTATCAGTCACACTTCAACACTCCAAAGAAGGCAGCACACTGGAAATTTTGTGGAAGTGGTAAAATAGAAAAGAGCTTAACCAGCAGTGGAGAGAATTTTTTTCCCCACCCCAAGCTTACCAAGAGGGGAAAATTGTGCTGTGAAAATCTCAACAGAATGCCAGAGCATTGCATTTCAGAAGAGACACAACTGAATTTCTCCAACATTTGGTCCCTTGTTCATGTACCAAATAGAAATGATTTCCCTTGGTCTCCAATGTATACAAGTTGCAGTTTCAAGGCACAGCCTAGGAGCTGGAAGACTTTTTAAAAGAAAATTCATGTGTGAAAATCCTAGAAAGATAATAGCCCACAGAGATCGTTTGCTTGATTGCCCTGCAAAGATCTCCTTTGCCATTTTAGGATGTGATGACTCCATCCATCCCTATTGACAAAGGCTGTTAAGCCAGTCCTCTTTAGTAGAGCCTCTGGGCACAATGGATTAAATATTAATTAATTGTGTCTACCACTGGAAGGGGGGAAGCAATAAAACAACCAAGAGATAAAGCAATAAAAAACAAGAACCATTGTGGTTGCTTGGATTTTAATATTGGTTCTACCCTAAGTTGACAGTCAGATAGAGGATAGTTGATGTCCTCTATTGGGAGTTTTCTATCCTGCTCTATGAATTAGAGAATTGGTCTCTGACAGAAAGCTACTCAAAGAGACTAGAACTGTGGTTCTCACCCTGTGGGTCGGGACCCCTTTGGGGGTCGAATGACCCTTTCACAGGGGTCGCCTAAGACCATTGGAAAACACATATTTCAGTACAAATACAGCTGTATGTGAAAATAATTTTATGGTTGGCGGTCACCAAAACATGAGTAACTGTATTAAAGGGTTGCGGCATTAGGAAGGTTGAGAACCACTGGACTAGAAGCATTTGAAATGTGGATTTACAGATGTCAATGTTCCAGGGAAAGTTCTCCATTTCAGATAAGAATTCAGAGTCCTAATTATCCAAGTCTTTCTTTTACTGTGGAGATTAACATGCTAGTATGATGCTATCAATCTCTGCTGGAGTCATGGTGTACATCTTAGGTTTTGGCAACATGGACACAGGTTCAATTTCAGTGACACAGTCTGTGTCTCTGTGAGGTGGGAGGAGGTCACACTCCTCCTCACTGAACACTTCAGCCAAGTCTTTGTATTCTTCTGGGATTGTAGGCCCACTGGGTTTTTGCTCCCAGTTGGCGGCATATACCTCCACTGGCAGTTGACCCAAGCCCATCGGGGGGGCTCTCTGGAGGAATGGGAGAAAGGGGCCCCATTCCTAATATGATTTTCCTGTATCCATCATCCCACTTGATGATAGGAAACCACTTGTCAAGCCATGCAAAACCCTTGCTGAACATTTTACTCTGACAACAGGTGGCTGTTACCTATAAGCTGGGTTGACAAAATCAGAAATGAGGAGGTGATAAGGGATATCATCAAAATCATAAAAAAGCAAAAGTTAGAATATTTTGGACAGATGATACAACACCTAGAAAAAAAATACAGCATACTTCACTTAATCCTCCAAGGAAAGACTGAAGGCAAACAAGGCCCAGGGAGAAGAAGAACACCATGGCTTCAAAATCTAAGGGGCTGGTTTGGACAAAACTTTTTTGTGCAGCTATTGATGAAAATAGGATTGCCAGCATGATTGCCAATGTCCAATGATGGATATGGCATATGAAGATTGGGAGTTCAGATTGTTTTATTGTTTGTGTCATGAGCTGCCTTATGTCATGGATGCCACACACTGAAATGAAAGTCAGGAACAAATCAAATAATAAATACAGTGGAAGATAGATGGAATATTTCTTCTCTAATCTGGATCATTGTCTACATGAAGGAAATTTTATTTATATATACAATCTACACTTGTTATAATTTGAGCCCAAGCAACCTCTTTGCAGTTTGGGCATATGCTAGATAACTAGCCAATCAGTTACTTATTGCGTGAAGTTTCACTTGAGCATTTTTGGTTTTGTTTTTGATAGCATGACTAAGTTTTTTTGGAAAAAGAGCAATAATTCCACATCTACTGCTGAAAAGAAACACCTGTTTCACTGGGCATTAGTCACATCATCTGGCACATTTAGCACAGTTCTCTGGACTGTGAATTGCAATTGTATCCAAGGTCAGACAATTAAGTCCTTAACATTTTCTTTCGTGATCATGTCTCAATGCTGGTATATTTTGTATGCTTGGATCTTTTTCAATCCGCACAGATTAATGTATCTCCTATCTTACAATTCATTATCCAGTAGCAATTACATTTGGTAAAGAAATGTCAGAAAGGTATGTTGTGCTTATGAGCAGAAGGAAATATTTGTAAGAAATATCTGGGGGCTCAAACTCAACTTTGCATCATTCCACATGGACAATAGATAGAAATTGACAGCAACATGCACCATTTATGAACAGACTGTCAGGAAGTTACCCTCCCGCAAAGAAGCAGATACCACTGCATGGAACCAGCTGCAGGTGCCCTCCCTGGCTGCATATACCAGCCAGGAGGGGCATGGGTCCAATAAACACGGGGTGGAACTCAGCCTCCCCATTATCCTGTCCACCTCCTCAAGAGTCACAGGATCGAAATCCTCCCAGATAACATGCTCAAGCCCGCCAGGTTCCTCCTGACCTGAGTCTGCCCAATCAGAGTCCAATCCGGCCCGAATCCGAGTGATTTTGTCCGTGAGATGCTGGCTAAATTCCTTGGCTCTCCAAAGCACCAGAGGGCAGGACAAGAAACAATGGATGGAAACTAATTTTTATTTATTTTATTTATTTAATCCCATTTATATGCCGCCCTTCTCCGGAGACTCAGGACGGCTTACAATCTGTTTAAGCACAAATCAATGTGC